>JAOTQW010000019.1:2477315-2491264 GCA_026260075.1 Sisor rabdophorus
AGAGGAAGACCAGCCAAGAGCCAGTTGCAGTAGTCAAGTTTGGAAATTACAAGAGGTTGAACAAGCAACTGGGGGGCCTGAGAGGATAAGAATACGTTAGTAATATGTGAGAAGGATAGTTGATTGTCCAAAGTTACCCCAAGGTTGTGAGCAGTGGCTGAAGCAGAGATTAGTGAATTTATCCCAGGCCACCTTGCTGTAACCACTACGCCATAATATTTCTATTATTAGTAGTAGTATATTCCAGTAGCAGTCAAACATTTGGAGACATTTCCCGTTCGTACTTTGTGCAAAATACAGTATATACATATACCGTTTTACTCTTTTTTTGTTATTCCACAGATGGTGATCTGACTGAGGCGGACAGGCAGAAGGAGCTGGTGGATAAACGCAGGAAAGCGGCGTTCCGCAGTTCAGTGATCGGGGAGCTTAGACAACAATACAGCGATGCGCCGGAGGAAATCCGTGACCACCAAGACTTTCAGACCGATCGAGACATCCGTGAGGAGCGGCACAGGTGAGAAGTGACTTAATAAAATGTAGATACTCTATGTAAAGTTTTGATTTTAACCTTTTGAATTTATACTTTACAATAAGATTCGATTTCTACCACTGACCAAGCTATACATGCTGTTCGAAAACTTAAACTGTTAAATTATTAAAAAATTTCATTATTTTATCACTTCATAGTGCCATAATTAGAATTACCATAAATGGTTAAGGTGGCAAAAGAGGCCCAGGGTTGAATTCTCCGACAAGGGGTCTTTCCGCGCTTGTGAGGATATATTCCCGAGTACTCTGGTTTCCTCCGACAGTCCAAAAACATGTACAGTAGATTGATTGGTGATTTTAAATTGCCCATAGAAGTGTTTTGTGGGTGGTTGTTTCGTCTTTGTTTGACCCTGCGATGGACTGGCAACCTGTCCAGGGTGTACCCTTTTAGTTTATGACACCTTTAAATTTCTTTGTAAACTATGTCTGGTAAAATACATCATTGGTGTTGTAATCCTATAGGAAAAACTATGAGGAGTCCATGATGGTACGTCTGAGTGTACCACGAGATCAAAAAGCTAAGAAGAGGCGAATGATGGGGATGTCCTCTCAGCTGAAGAGCATCACACACTTTGGTGACATTACAGCGCTGACCGGCGGAGAAGCACCAGTGAGTAAAACAAACTAATAACTCCTAGACAAACTGACAGGTATGTGAGGAGACCGAGCTGACGTCCACACCCCAAACTGTTTATAGGTGTATCACTAAAAAATTAATAGACTGTAAAAATTGGAGGCATTAACGTATGAGAGACTAAAATGAGATATAAAAGTCAGCAGTTGTTTTGAGGAAAGTTAGCTGTTGTGTGATTGGTAATTTATTTAAAAAAGTCATTTAAATGGTGGATCGTCTATAAACTAAACAAATATTTAGAGTTGGGTGACATGGTGGCATAGTGGTTAGCATTCATTCAGCAAGAAGGTCCTGAGTTCGATTCTCAGGCAAAGTGTTTTTCTGTACAGAGTTTGCATGAGCTTGTGTGGGTTTTCTCCCTCAGTCCAAAAACATGTACATTAGGTTGATGGGTGATTCTAAATTGGCCATAGGAGTGAGTGTGTGTGGTTGTTTGGACTGTTTCTGTCCTATGCTCGCTGGGATAGGCTTCAGCAGACCCCTGTGACCGCAAGTTAGGGAATAAACAGGTATAGATGATGAGTGAATATTCAGAATTGAAACACTGAATGACCAGACTCGACTGTAATCACTTTTTAAAAATACACAACCAGTATTTTAGGGGCAATGTGGGTTCAAATAGTGACAGCACCAAGTTTTTGATTTGGACTAGGAAGACCTAAGCATTTATGGCATTTGGCAGACAACGTTATCCAGAGCAACCTAAATGTAGCATATTTTTTATACAGCTGAGCAAGTGGTGGTTGAGGGCCTTGCTCAACGGCTTAACAGTGGCAACCTGTTGGTAGTGCTAAGAATTGAACCCAGCCCCTTCACTGCTTGTGTGCCTGTTAGGTTCACAAGCCAGACACTTAACTTTTCCTGCTCCAGGGGGCGCTGTATCATAGATTACCCTGCACCCTGAAACCAACTTTGTGAGGTGGGATCTGATTTTACTGTGCTGTACAGTAGTGGTCATTGATCCCCAGCCCATGGTTAATTTGGCCCACAATGGGGAAAAGTGTGGTTAAAATATTTTTTAGTTAGTAGTTCAGGTCTTTTTTTTTTTTGAAAGTCTGTTTTCGCTCTCACCTTACTACCGCCGTTGGCTGCATCCAAAAAAATTTTTTGCCAAAAACTAAATTGACTGGAGAGCTTTTTAGGATGGAATGAGCGAACAGGTGGGGTCACAGCTTGCCAGCAAAAAGAGAGCTGCATTTAAAAGAAACCACCATGATTCCTACCTGTTATTGTAACTACCTACTGTAATGTGTAATTATTGCATTCAGATTCTATACTATAAACTGAAGTTTGTTATTGAAACCTTGTTAACATGTAGAGAGCAACTGAGTTGGGTGGCTTTTTTTGGATCTCTAATTTGTTTGTTTTATGGCTTTAGGATTTGGATAATTCCAGACCTAAGAAAAAGAAGAAACTATTGAAGAAAAAAAACAAAAAGAAGAGTAAGTCAGATTTTTAAAAATTAAATTTTGCTGTTAATTTTTTATTTATTTTTGTTATTTCTTCTTTAGTGTTCAGGAAACGCAAATAATCTGGAGGGAGATGGAAAATCAACTATTACATGATTAATAAAAAGTGGAAAATGCTTCGAATGAGATTCTTGTTGCTTTTTGCCTCGATAGACTACTGTAACCCTAGGTTAGAGAATAAGCAGGTATAAATGATTGAATTACATTTTTAACAATAAGGATGAATTTAATCTTAAGGAGGTTAAATTTAAAATGGTAGAAAATAAAATGCTAGTTTTATACAATGTTCAATCCATTTACATTTAATCCATATATACCAAACTGTTTAGTAATGTATATAAAATGTATATATATATATATACACACACACACAACTGTTTAGTAATGTATATAAAATGTATATATATATATATATATATATATATATACCAAACTGTTTAGTAATGTGTATATATATATATAAAATAAACACACACACGTTCCAAAATTTGTTTTCCCACTTTTACGCGTTATAATTTGACATTCAACTTTTGGCCTTTCTTTTAAAAAAACTATTACTACAGTATTTTTTTTTCAGAAACTTAATCTCTGTTACAATTGATAGAGCCTGGGCTTTAGTAACAAATCTATAATTCAGTGTCCAATAACTGACTGCCAATTGAAAGATTATGGTGTTTAAAAGGGAGGGATTTTTTTACCCATTACTAAACAGTTTGGTATGTAGTATTAATCACCAAAAGGAAAAGGACAAAACCATTTTATTTTTACAATCTTTTATTCTTTTTTTTCCCCCCTAATTACAGACTCATGGATTAAAAAATAAAAAAAAACTTAACTCACCCCCCCCCTTCCTATCTGAGGGAAACAAAAAAAAAACCCAAGACGAAAAACCTTGACACACAACCCCCCCTCCCAACAAATAAAAGCTATTTTTCCGTCTTTAAACCATCCCAGGATCAGTTCTCCAATAAATCCTACACACATCCCTCTCTTTTAACCTGTAACCTGTTCTTATCCTCACCGTATCATTCTCTACCGTTTTAACCAGCTGCTTCGCTCTTGCTATATAAATATGTGGTGATGTGTGTCGGTGTTGGTGCATGTGAGAAAATACATGTTCAACGTTTGCTGTTGTAGTAAATAGGCCGTGGGTCACCCTGTGCGCCACCCCCACCCCCCCACATGAGTGTGGATAGAGGGATAGAGGGAGCAGAGAGAGAAAGAGACGATGGTGAGACTGTAGGGGGCGCTGCAGCCACAGGGGGAGGAGGAGTACTCAGCCTCCACTGGTCCTGAAACCTGAAACGACAAGAAGTGGTCTAGTACATAGAGAGAGAAAGAGAAAGAAGGGGGAAAGGAAAAAAAATGAAAGGAGAGAGAACCGGAAAAGGACGATTTAAAGAAGAAAAAAAGCAGCAGCTTGCAGTGCAGTGGATAATAGCAGAAAGAGTGGAAGTGGTAGAGCGCATACGTTAAAGTAAAAAGCAAAATGTAGGCAAGAAATCAAAAAGCTGAAAAGGTCTTGAATTCATTCTACGCCTTTAAGATGTTAGTGGGCATAGAAGGAAATGCAAAGATAGAAGGGGGGAGCTTCCCTGCCTGGAAAAAAATTAGTCAAAAAGAGCTAAATACCATGAGTCAACAAGGCAGAAACGGATGAAAATGCACAAAGTGGTTTAAAAAAAGGTAAAAGAACCGAGCATGTCTCGTGTAGCAGAACACAAGAAAAACAAAAAGCGTAAATCCACTGAAATGAACAGCAAGCTGTCAAAAAAAAACAAACCAAAAAACAAAAGGAAGAATGCAGGTTAAAGTTAAAGAAAAACGAGAATGGGTGAAATGTCAACAGTTCAACAAAAATCTGGCAACCTCATATCTAAACATACATTATTATGGTTGGGCAAATTGTCCACAGATTAAGATACAATAAAAGAAAAGAAGGAATGGGGGGTGGGGAGAGAGAGAAAAACTGATTGCTTCTTGTGTTTGAGGAACTCACAGCCAGACCGAAGGAGACACATCTGCAGCCTGAGATCACACAAATTCACAAATGCCAACCAAGAACTGACCCCAAAAATCAGTACCTTACCAGGGTTACTGCAACACTCATGCGCGCACACACACTCACGCACATACACACAAACACACGCCAGTCAGTCAGCCGGTCTGTCCAGGTGATGCTCTTTTCTATTTTCTCCCTCTGTATTTTTTTTGTCTTTTTTTCTTCTTTTTTTTTTCTTTTTCTTCTTTTATTGAGAGGGGTTCTTTTCTTTTTTTTTTATCAAACAGGGAAAAGAGGGATGACAGTAAAAAGGGGAAATGACAGTGGGAAATTATTAGTAAGGGGAATACCACGATGTTGATCGCCCTCGGCCCCTGGAAAAAAGAGAGAGAAAAAGAGGGTGAGTTTTTTTTGGTTCAAGATGGAGGACACCAAATTTCTTAATTGTACAAAAAGGGGCTTAATAGTTAAAAGTACAGGTTTACGATTCTTTTTATTAACTTTGTAGGTATACAGAAGTTCTAGTTCTTACAATGTATACCAGGTCGTCTGCAAGAATTTTTTAAATATTATGCTATGATCCTATATAGTGTGAAGCATTTGGCTTCGTCTTGTACTACAAATGCAACCGCATTAAAGTATTAACTCTAGGGTTTGGGGGGGGGGGTGTGAAGACATCCTCTCTCCCTCTTTATCTCTCTCTGTTGGGGCTCCTTTGGTCACTGTGGGGGAGAGATGATGGACAATGTTTCCATCCCAATGTTTTACAAAACAGTTACAAATTAAAAGTGACTATAGCATTTCAACAGTGGTGATAGGACTTTCTATTTAAAGACAAATAAAAATAAATAATAATAAAAAAAAAGAACAGCATCCAAACAGTAAAAAGAGACCTGAACACACAACACCTTTCAACCTAAAAAAAAATAAAATTGAAAGGTTCGTCAGTGGCGTTGTTCGAGTGGGAAACTTAAGCATGCAAACTGCATGCTAAATAAGTTACCCACTCTATAACACCGCCACTGACAAACTTCTTGGTGGCTCCATTCATTAACTATGATCTTTATTCATTAATCATGATCTTAATTTGAACTATGGTTTTCTGTCGTTCCAAAAAGACTTCATTAACTGATGTCAACATACAACTTGTGTGTCCCAACTATCGAATTTTTTTCTAAAATAAGAATCGTCTGACAGTTTTGGGGTTAAGTTGTAAGCTAGAATTTCCCATTGCCAGTCGGCATAGCGAATGTCTTAACATTTGCCCAGCATCCTGTCTCCCCAAGTAGCTAGTCAGTTTCATCTATGTGTATTAATTTTTTTTTAAAAATTGCAATGCATTGTATTTCAATGTAATCAAGATATTGCATTGTGACGACCTAGCCAATATACTATATTTTTTTAATTATGCCTCATGAAAAGGCAGAAAAATGTATATCCATTTTTTTGTATTAAATTGTTTCGGGATACAGAATACATAATTGTCTGCATTAGAAATTGAGAATGTACATATAGCTCAATGGTTTCTACTAACAGAAGAAACCATGGCAGACTGTTCGTGCTACATTTTATGTATGCAAATGAAAATGTGTAGTTACATTATTGTCATTACATCTGATTAAGTTAATAAAGTGTGCATGTATGCGTGTGTGTGTGTATATATTATATATATATATATATATATACATATATATATACATATATATATACACACACACACACACACACACGCACACACACACACTTTAGTAACTTAATCAGATGTATTGACAATAATGTAACTACACATTTTCATTTGCATATCTGCGCCGGCTAATATTTCATCTTTGAAAGTGTTTGTAAAAGCCGCAACAGCAAGCCTATTAACAGCTAATGAACAATAAGGGTGCTTATTTCATCTGCAGCTGTGGTGTTGGACCTCCTGAATGATCCATTTCTTCTGCTGTACTGAAGTCGACATTTCATATTACAGCAGGGCGTTAACATTGATATTGTATTTGACAAACACAGAACGTACACTTCGTTCATGAAAAAATGTACAATTTTGTTGACATTCCTTAAGGATGCAAATATAGTTTGCATGAAGCAGATAACAAGGACAACTTTGAGGCATTGAATCTCCATTTATAACATTTCTGAAGTGTAAAACAGATGGATGGAAACAGATTATAAGCACAAAAACGTATGCAGGTGACATGCAGTGTCTCCACAAACGCACGAGACACAAAGATGCAAGCACATTCACAAGATGCAAACACAGCTTAGTCACACACACACACTAACCCCCCACCCAAATCCCCCACCATTAACAAAATGTACACAATCATGTTAATCAATTTGACATTAAAATCAGGCTGCAGGAATGAACCCTCCATTCTGGACCTAAACGTTTTACTTAGGTTTCTGAAAAAAGTTGTCTTCTATAGGCCATCTTTTTTGTTTTGCTCTCTTACATCACAAAAAAATGTTACAATTTGTACCTGGAGTAAAAATGGAAATGGTTGTTAGCCGATTCCTTTACAACCTGAGCTGAGTTACAGTAATATAATCGAAGGCACGCTACATGCACACATTATATGCAACAGCACATTGCTGCTGTGAGAATGCTATTTTTAGTTGTGGAAAAAAATACTCAAGAATAGTTAACTTGGCGTTTATTTTGATATTTTTAAGTAGTACAGCATTCTTACAGAATTGCTGTAGAAGCTTCAAGAGCAAGCACATTAAGGGAACTTTGGATTTCTCTCATCCTACATACAAAACTACATTGGTAATGTAAAGTTTATTGAAGGGTATTACAGAAAATATTCCAATCAAATCTTGCTTCCAATTGAAGAACATCTATTCACTCAATGTGCTGTTCTACTGTAGCCAGGTGTAAAATTACATCTTTTTTGTTTTTGCATGCTATAATTTGTTTCTTTATAAATTTTCTATTTCTACCCTTGAGTTTTTTTTAAATGAAGGACTATAGAATTGATTGGTTTAATAGCTTTTATCTTAGCATCGTAAAAATCTCATTAAACTTTTTTTAAATTTTGTACTGTGTATTAGTGTACCTGACAAAATTTGCATTTAAATGTTTTTTATAAAAGTGCGCGCAAATGTATGCAAACACAGGCTGTCTTTTGGTCACCTGAAGGCCCGTCCTCTTCCTCTGGGTGGTGTGTATCCACTGTAATACCGAGCCCGAGACGAGAAACTGCCTCCACGTGAGCGAAACCGGGCCCGAGGAAACCCACGATCTGTGGTGCTGATACCGGGTCGATTAGTTCTCTTTGCCCCGACCTAAAAAAATTTATGTCGTTTTATAAAACGAAATATGGTGAAACAGAATTAAATTGTGAATAAGTTGAGTTTATTTTTAGATTTCCCATTTCTGAAAATGCTCATGATATTTTTTACTATAATTAAAGGCAAATAATAAACTACACCTGCAAATGTGTTAATGTTTATCTGTAGGTTCTTTTTTTGGCCCATAGGTTTAAGTTGGTCCAGAGATTTCTTTTATCAACAGTATAGTTTCAACATTTACATCACAATGTGCATCCATGCAGTGGTCCAATTACAAGTTATACAATATGAGGTTAATTTATATACTTTTATTTGGTTTAATAATAAAATAAATTTCTGTATTCTGTCTTTTTTGTTTTAAGGTCGATTAATGTTACATATACAACTATGACTTTTATAGCTTTACAATGATTAATTGTATTTACTTTAAAACAGTAAAAATCTTAAGTCGCATTTAACATTTAATTAATCAATTTCTGTATTTGATTATCCAGAAAAACACAGTTCATTTACTTCACCTGTATTGACCTACACTTATTGTGCGTGTATGTGTACAAAAAAACCAACATTGCAAGGTCATAGTTTCCCTTCTTTTGCATCCTGCAACCCTATAGACAATATTACATTTTTTTGTTTGCGCTAATTACCTTTATCTGCCTCCCTCGAAATAAGGACTCATCCAGTGCCATTGCTGTCCTAACAGATTCTTTGTCTGCAAACTCGATATATGCAAACCTGAAATGCAGGCCATGGGTCAGAAAGAGGGAAGAAATAATAAAAAAATTTAAAACAAAATGTTCGGAGTCATTAAGGCAGCAGAAAATGATAAAGCAGTGGCGACTCCAATGGTTAGGTAACCTAGTTGTTATTTGGAAGACCTGGGCTCAAGCCTCACTACCTCCAGATTCGACACTATTGGGTGGGCAAGTCTCTTAACCCTATCTGCTCCAGGGGCACCATCATAGCCCTGTGCTCTGACCCCTCACCTTCCAAGGTGAAATATGTAAACAAAAACATTTCACTATATGCTGTATAGTGAATAATCATGTATGTAACAAAATTTTGAATGCATTAGTTTTATTTATTAGATTGAGGGATTAGAGAAAAAACACTTTTAATCCCATTTTAGAACATACTCAGACATTTTACAAATTAAGGTTGAATTTTAAGCCCCATAAATTTACAGCTACGAAATTATCCTGCTACTTTTATGTAACAATCCAAAATGCATAGACAAATTTAATTAGTATCCACAAAATTTCAGAGATGTGACGCAGCAAGGAGAAAAAGCAAAGACATAAGAAAAAGATCATAGCTCAAGCAAATAAATACTAAAATATTAGACTGTTAACATAATAAAGAGATAGAACTGGCATTTTTAAGATTACCCCTTTGGATGTCCTGTAAATTTGTCACACAGGATAGTCACTCTATTAACAGAGCCACAGCCATGAAAATGAGCTTCGAGTTCTTCTGCTGTTGCGCCATAATCCACCTGTAAATTATACACAAATATATTGTACTTCGTGTAGTGCAAATTTTGGCATTAGGATGATATTGTAGAGAAATAGAGAGATGGAGCAGTCATTTTTACAGTCAACTTTACTATATCCAAAACTCTTACATTTCCGACATAAATTGATCTTCCGTCTGCCTCTATCTTCTCTTCAATGGACATAATGACAGGACCAGCTGTAAAGGGGGAAATAAACTTCAAGTTTCATACTAAAGTAAAAAACAATTTTATACAAAAACAATATTTAGTGTTAAGGGTATCTTTAATATAATTAGCACAGTGAAAAAAAATATTGATGCAGCCAACTATTGCGAGTTTACCCCCCCCCTCGCAATAGCGTGTCAATATTCTTAAGCGTTTAGGTGTTAAATTTACGATAGGCTGGGGGAGAAAAGAAAAAGGACACCTCCGGAATTGTATATATAAATTTCGTACTGTGTTATAGGCAATGCGGAGCCATAGTCGTTAGCACCGTCTCCCACAACAAGAATGTCCGGGGTTTGAGTCCCTATGTGCGCTGGGATAGCGTCTTAACTGTCCTGACACCACGATGGTAGAATGAACTTTCCATTATTGTCAGAACAGCGTACTTACTGGCTGTTTTCAAAAGCTTTTTTGAAGACGCAGCTCTTTCTTAAACACCTAGCACTTGACAATGTCAATTTAAAATAAAAAAAATTCTTTAAAAAAAATCGATACTACTTATTCAACAGTTTCTTTGTGGTCGTTACACCATGCTCTGCGACTGTACCAATATTGAGCTGTTCAATGATGTGACTTAAAGCACTTTGGTATGTCGCTCTGGACAACCGCATCTGTTAAATGCTGTAAATCTAAGGAAAGTACAAGCATTTTCCAATCACTGTTTTTTAAGTGCTGTTCAGCTCATCCTGATAAAATGAACCGGTGATCATGCATATACCCTCAGGACACAGTTATCTGAAAAAAAATTTAATTACAAAAAAATAAAGAAATCAGGAACTATGGACAATCAACCTAATTCATGTCTGACTAGATTAATAAAATCGTCATGACGTTACATTTGTCTTTAAAATCGCTTACATTATGAAATTTCAGCAAAATTTACAGCAACTCTCTTTTTAACATCATAATCAAAGAATGTTTTGTGCCGTTTCCGAAAAGAATCCGGGTTGCCCGCAGAATGAGGAAAATTTAGATTGACCCAGTTGTTTGCAGGTTCCTGCACAGTTAGCCATGTCAGACGAGCAGTGTTCTCCTAATCACATACACACTTACCAGGAGGAGGACTAAGATTCATCTGTTTCTCCACTTCGTTCTGGAGCTCCTTCAGTTTTTCAGCTTCCTCCTCCATCTCCCTCACCCTGGCTTTAATGGCCTCCAGCTCCTGCAGACATTTTAGACATTATAACATTGGTATAGGAGTATCTGGAAATACAGAATTGCTGTTGAAATTGCTGTAATACAGCTTCCATGAGAAATTGTACATGTAGACAAGCTGTTATAAAATTAGTGTCTTGAATTAGATGGCAGCAACCATTTACACATGTCCTGACAGAGTAAAATCTGCTCAAGAAGAGGCACATATTTCTGGTAGATTGTGAGATATTATGGCAGAGCAACAATTGAGTTTGAATTGGAAAATTAATCACTCACATTTCTACAGTAAAGCATGCAATACAATCTGTTAAGGATGGCTAAAATTAAGCATAGGTCAGGTATAAATGTTTATAGATCAAAGCCAATGCAAATTAGGTCATATTCTAGTAGTTTATAAGGCAGTCAAAACGAATCATTGTATGAACTCAAATATTTGACACATGATCTTCAACCACACCTATTACACACTTATTAGTCAAAAGGGGACATGTAGTACCTGCAACACCCTACTTTCAACTCTAGAAGGGAGTGGAGCGGCGTGATTTTAAAGTCAGAGCGTTGGGGTTTTCTGGCGCTCCAAGCAGCGCTTCAACAACCCAACATCAAAAACATGTTAGCGTCCCATTATGCAACCGTATAGAAAATGAATTATGTGAGACCAAAGAGATAACAGTGACAGGACAGTTTATTCGATTTACTACTTGCTCCCATTTTTCCTACTTGCTCCCATTTTCCTATCTTTTTTATGCCTTCAAGCAATGTGCTTATTACACTACTTTTGTTTTATAATAATCTTTATATTGATTAGTAAACATGTTATACCAGTCAGGGTCACAATAATTGTAGAGCTGCAACACATCTAGACATGTACAGAAGTCTAAACTTGAACTTGGGGTAAAGTGGGGACCCTAGCGACTGTCCAGCACGTCATTTTATCATTATTAATAATCGTCTATGATCAGTTTCTTTATAAATTGCTTAGACGCAAATAAACTGACGATTTGGACTTGGCATGTGCCGACACGTTTTCACATCGAATAGATATAATATCATAATGATATGACCGATCTGTGGCGGAGAAATGCAACAATAGTCTGGATACTAACCGAAAGCGCACATTATACTAAACCGAGCGTGCGTCCGTATCATTTCGTACCTCCGGTTGATCAGCAGTCCCTGTGTTTTAACCAATTAGCGTAACGGCAACGCCTTAATCCGTTTAGTGCAAAACCGAAACAATGTAAACCGATTTATTAAATCCGGTGCTTAAATCATTCGGACACACTGATATCAGGTTTGCGACAGAAGATTTATATACGCTGATGGGTACGGAAAGGCGTGATGCCATTCTTTCACACATGCACGCACACACGTGAGCGCGCTGGTAGTATGATGCTCTTGTGGTAGTGCTGCATTGCAGGGCAGATCGCACTATACCTAACCTGTCCTAACACCATTTGTCATCTCTCTCTCACACACACCCCAATCCGGGTTTATTTCCAATACCAATCTAATGAGAGTTTATGATTTTGTTCTAAATCGCAGTCGTGTCCGTTTAATGTTGATGCTGAACATAATTCTTGACACAGTGGCTCTCGATTATTGAGACAACACCTTAAAGCGATCTATTTTTAATGACCTGAACCATTTTACCGTTAGCACATAAACAATATCTGGCTATTTAAATGGAGTAAAAAAATTATGCGTTAAACAAAACGCACCATCATTTGACAAACGAACAGTAAATGATCAAAGCACAGAAATAGCCAAATAAACGCCCAAACACTAGTCTACCAAAACAAATCATGAATTTCCTCATTATACAAATCTAACAAACTGTTTAAGACCCTGTATTCGATATAAAACGCGGTTAGCTCAGCATTCCGGTTGTAACATTAGCCTAACGCGCTAGCAAACAGCGTCACAGTGTCAAAGAAACAAAGCTGCGGTTGTTAGCATTTCAGCTAACAAAACATTTCTATTCCCTTAATAAGAAAAGAGGCGTTTTTTACCGTGAGCTTTTGGCCTTTCTGCAGACAGCAGCGGCGTTAATGGCGGCCTGTCCTATCCAGCAATATTGACCCCCTCTCGCATTTTTGCGACGAAGTTTTTTTTATCTCCCCCCACCAGCAAAACCAAAAAAAACCCTCATGTTGCGCCAACATGGCTGCCAACATCGTGCGCTAAAGCTAATACATTGAAAACCGCGAGAGCCACAATGGCGGACTGCTCCAACGGATTTGGATCTCTATATAGAACCAACACGCGGGTACTTTAGATTATTAGAGGTTTGAAAAAATCCAACGGAGCGGAAACTATGACCGGCTGACTAAAACACGTGGCATGTTCCTAAAATCAGACTCGTTACGCTGTAATAACGTTTTAACTCACCGGGTCTTCAATAGCGGCGTCTCCCTCATCTAAACCAGGTTCTTCGTCACCAACACCCGGATCTTCCAGCTCTGGGTGACCGGGGTCTGAGTCAAGCAGAGATTCCTCCGCCAGTCCGTTACCGAACTCCGCCATCGGGCCGATTCCCGCCGCTATCCAAGCGCCTCGTGGTTCAACTCACGCTGCTAAGAGAGCGCGAGGGGCAAAAGGTGAAAAACGGCGGAAATACGCTGCTAAAGTTAAAAAGAGGAATAAAGAGGCCCGTCTCTTTTACAAAACTTAAACCTTCCCCACTCACTGCTCCTCGTTTGACTAAATTCTCTTTAGCGCTGTGCCGAGGAAGAACTTGATTAGGCTATATTTATCAGTTACATTAATATTATTCGGGGGGGAAAATCCAAAATGTGAATTATACGCTTTGCGCCGTGTGATCCAGAACAGAAATGGAAGCCATGGGCGGGGCTAAACGTCACTGCGGGCGCAAACTCAATTGTTTATAGGACAATTTCAATAGTTCAGTCCCACCTTCTTTATATATCCGACGCTCACATTGGCTGTCTGTCTGTGCGTTTCACGTTCTATGGCTAACATGACTTTACAAACTCATTTGTAATTGGTTAAAAAATTGTGTCAATCACCGTACGTTGACGACAGCGCTAAATATACATAATCACAAGCAATACAATTTAAAGGTTTGTTAACATGTCTTATAAATTGTGTGCTGCTTTTCAG
>JAOTQW010000019.1:2491364-2503345 GCA_026260075.1 Sisor rabdophorus
TATATACACACACACACACACACACACACACAAAGAAAGTCCATTTAGTATTCACATGTATAGCGTTAAGGTTCATACATTTAAACACACCCGGATAAAACACCTGTCTCTGATTGGTTAAAATCACCGCGTTACACATTTACCGTGCTTTACTGATAACATACACAGACGCAGATGACGGCAACTTTGGTTTGTTACTATTACTTTATTTTAAACGTTTGAAGACTCATTGCAAAATGCTTAAAAATGTGATTCTTTGCAGTAAAGCTTTCACTTTGGTCAGGATTTATCAAAATAAAAAACCCTGCTAGACCAAGTAGACTTTAGATACTTAATATGATGAATGAGGTTTAAATGTAAAGATATACAGATTCTGACATATAAACATGCAATTTACAGACCATGCCTGATATCAGTATTAAAATCAAGCAATGGCATAAAAAAAGGAAAATTTTGAGTGTTTATACCAGCAAGTATAAAGAAATAAAATAGCACAATCTCTGAAAATACAATTAAAATGCACAGAAAACATAAAGGTGGTTGTAACATATATGTAATATTAAAAATAAAGGGTTGAATGGGGTCAACAAATCAAAACACAGTTAAGTGAAGTTTAGTTTTATTTTTCCGTATAAGAAAAAGGAGATTCAACACAAAATGAAGGTACAAGTATAGGGGGATAAAACAAGCATAAACAATATTCTAACATTTCTTAATAACACTTTCACAATCGGTTCGCATTATACCAAGACCATCTCTGTAAAGATGCTATTAAAATCATAATGAATTAAGATTAATCAAAACGTGATAATAGTATTCAAAACAATAGCAAGTAGTAGTTATAACAAGTGATAAGTGTTAATGAAAAAAAAAAATCAGTCAAAATTAGCTCCCTGCCCCTCCTCTCATCTTCAGAAAGGGCAACACTACCATCCTGTTATTTAGCCCTGTGTTCAGTTTTTGTTTAGCAAACTCAGAAAAATAACGGAGGATAATCGCCACTCACCTCTGAATCCCCACACATCCAAGTGCTCCAACGTATTTTTTTTTTGTTTTATGTTTTTTGGCTAAAGTACACACACTTTCAGCAGTAATATATCAAAGACCTTTCGGGACCTGCACAAAGTGGCAAAGTGTGGAAATTTCATTAGAAAACTCGCTCTCTAAAAATGCTTTTTGGTTTGTTGGTTGTTTGACAGAAAGTAGGAGAAAGATGATTAACTTTGGAATATCCATTTTTATAATAGAGTTCCTTTAAAGTTACCGTTTTTAGCTTTTGCATCTTGTTCAACAATTAATAGTAAAATTAATAACAATATACAAAAAATGAAATGAAATGACAAAGTTCACTTAGTATTTCGTTTTCCTTCAGACTCATGGTGTCATACGGTGTAGTTTTTGTATTAACAAAAACAAACGTTTCGAAAACGATGGAAGAAAAAAAAAAAAAAAAAAAGTACCTCATGGTCATATGCTGCAGATGCATTAGGGAAGGTTATAACCCAGCACCAGTACTCAATTTGCACCCACATAAAACACAAGGGAAAAAAAAAGGGGGTATAAAATGACTCCCATAAAAACCTGGTGCAAGCAGTGACTATTTGTAACGTGTGTGACAAACTGAAAAAGGAAAAAAAATATATATAGATATATATATATATATATATAAAGTGGAGAAATACAATTCATATAACTTGTTTTTTGTTTCACAAATTTATATCAAAATCATTTTAAAACCGCACTAGCATATAGAACGAACTTTGGCTTTTTGCACAGCGGCTAGGTCTGATCCTTTTCTGGCAACAAATTTGACATACAGTAAATTGCTATAATACAAACATTTATTCCACACAGTATGGAATCCTTAAATATTTCAGACCTTTAAAGGAAAAAAAAGTGCTGCACGAAAACCAGTTCAATATTTATGAATTTAGCCAGTGGAAAAAAAATTATGATTGTCATGATGGCAAATTAAGCATCCATCATTAACAGCCTTCTAAAGTTTTTCCAGATTTAAAGCACTCATCAACTCCCAACACTTTGTGTGTGCCAATAATATATATATTTTTAACATTTCACAGACAATTAATATATATCCCATACTGTGTTTTATTTGACGGTAGGCAGCAATTTCACCCCAAAGGTAAACTGTCGCATACAGAAGGAAATATACAGAGGGGTATCTGTTAAGGGCCCTGAATTTCGGGCAAACCTAAAACGTCGTTGCTTGTATCCCATCAAGCTGTGCACTAGAATTCTTTAATAGCCTAAAAGCATTGTTCTGATTCTATAGTCATTTAAAAAATATTTTAAAAAGCCATTGTCATGACATTTAAGTGTTTTTGTCTGCCTACCGTATAGACTGTATCCCATCAACTATTTTTACATTTCTGATACATCCATGAACTTACTTTTGTTAAAAAAAAAATATATTTACCACGATGACATTTCAAAATATAGGAATTCGGACTTAAAACTCAGATGCGGAACACTCTTAAGGCTCAAGCAACAGCAGTACCATGTTTATAATTACTGAATAACTTGAGTTTTAAAGTGGTCCATTGCTAGATTTCCCCCTCAGACAGCTAGAGTGTTTTATGTATTATCAAAAGACTGGATAATAACCAAACACATGGAAACAGATGTTTAAAACGGAGACAAAGCAGTGAAAGACAAAACAAGACCGTTACAACAAAAGCAAATGCATGTCCAGTAAAACAAATTCATTTGATAGTTAGTAGTGAAATGATGTGGCAACAACTCATCGAAAGAAGTTTTGTTTAGGATCAAATCTTGCTGACATCCAAAAGAGAATAGTTCTTCAGGCCCACTTTTAATGGTGCGGAATTAAAAGAGCATTAGCTTTAAAAACAAGCACCATTTCTTTGCTGATTAAAAGTATCTAGCGGGTCCACTTTATGAAGTAGCTTAAGTTTATTTCTTAGCTAGTGCTGCTAGCTGGTGATCTTGAAGAAGCCTGGCTTACAACACCAGCCGAGCCGTTGTTAATTTGCGTGCCAGACTGACCAAAGTTAGTGGTTCTCAAGGTTGCAAGGTGCCGAGGAGAGAAAACATGGTCGCGTGCAGCTGCTCTGGACTCGAACTCTACGTTGCACACGTCACATTTTCCTCTTAATGTTTCACGGGCTGCTGTCTGGCCCGCGACTTGTGGCGGTGAACTTTCCAGAACCGTGAGTTGTACTGGTTTAGGCAGAATTGGACGGTTTGCTCGGAGTGCATTGTATTGTAGATACGTGCCTGAGCTGATGTCCAACTTTCTGGAAGGGTCACTGGTATTAGGAGACTGTATAAGAAAAAATGAAAGTTTATGCAGACGCATAGAACAGTTCACATATTTAAACATGCATTCAAAATAACTTACAAATAAAATAATATTTTTTTTTTACAGTGCAAATGTAAAATCTTTTAGCATTTTGGACATTAAAAAGCTGGGCTTCTAACTGATGACGTCTAAAGATAAATGACAAATAGAATGATTTTTTTTCTCTGCTTGTTTGTGTAAATTATTTAGAAGCATTTTAACAATACATGCACACTACTTAATAGCAACATTATTTCCAGCTATACATCCATCCTTATAAGTGCTGCACAATTTATTGCAATGCAATCGCAATCAGTGACAAAATAAATTACATTTACTGCGTTAGTGTAATAAAGTATTCTTGTGTGTACTTTTTAAAGTAGCTTTAAAAATGTGTAATGTTACTCAAGTAGGTTTTGATTGAAGTTTTGTATTTAACTACATTTTAAATTGTATTTGTTACTGACAAAAAAAATACACAAAGATTGAGATGGACAAGACAGATCTAACTTATGGAGACCGAGCTAGAAGTGAAACTCTTCTGAAACAAACTCCTGGCAATTTTTACACGGTCACTGACTGTGTGTAAAAAAGGCAACAGCTTTATTTTGCTGTATAAACTGTTTGCATCAACATTAAACCTGCGCAAGCACGTGAAGGGAAAGTTAAAAATACTTATATATCTGCAGTTTATGGTTTTGTAAAACAACCAGATTAAGATTTATACCCTGTGCCTCTTAAACTACACTAGAATCCTCCACCCTGCTTTTAAAAAAAGTTACTCAGTAAATCAGTAAGAAATTTTTTTTAGCTCGAGTCGATTCGTAAACCAGCAACTTTGCTTTAAAATTTCATTTAAGTAACTAATTTTACTTGAGTAAAAAAATGTATTAGTTTGTTCACCTTACAAATTCACAAATTGCATTGTATGCAAGTCTGACTGCAGCATGTGCAATTTCAGGTGGGGATTAAAGTCGACTGCATCCGTGCAATTTGTGGTTGAATTGCAAAGTTTAATAAAAGGATTAAACGTTTCATATTTACACATTTTTATGGTTTGTTACTGTATAAATAATAAATTACTGTATAAATATATATAAAACAATCTAAAGCATTTATGCATAAAAACAATCACTTTTGTAGATTTAACCAAGATGAATATATATGGTATTTGGCTAATGTTAATAATGTATTCAATTTGATTATACACCATTTAATTTCTGTATCTAAATCCGCAAAAAACAGCAAATTTTTTAATCTAATGTTTTATTGTATGTACATGGCTGATTTAAAGATGATTCTTACCAGCTTCTCTTGTTGTAGCCGCCAACGCTTCTCCTTGGCGCGTGTGTTTTGGAACCAGATCTGCACCACTTTGAGGGGAAGACCAAGCTCTGTCCCCAGTGCTTCACACTCTAAAGCATTAGGATGAGCACAGGTCTCATAGCAAGACTGGAGAATAGATAGCTGCAGGCAGTTCAGGTGTGTTCGTGGTCTTCTCGGGGTGGAGTGCTGCTGAATGTAATTGGCTTCTTTTTGGTTTTGACTGGATGGCGTTGAAGAAACAGTCATAGATGGAGTCACGACTGAAGTTGAATTGACGATAGGGCGTGGGGTGCCCAGGCCCAGCTGTTCCCTGGACAAAGTATTAATCTTAATCTGACCCTTCTGAGACCAATAATTAATGCCGTTGTGTTTCTGAGTAGCCCCAGTTGGCGATTTGGTAATTGTTGTGGTGGATATTTTTTGAATCATGCGGTTGGTTGTCCCAGGGATGTGCTTTTGCTGATCTTTTTGATCCTTCTCCTCAGTCTTTTCTGCATCAGTCAGTCCCTCCAGTTTGGTCTTCTGAGGGTTTGGGGTACTGGCAGAACTACTGGTCAGTATTGGAACTGTAATTATTGGGGCTACAGATTTGGGTGCAATTTTAACCATCGTAAATGCATTCACTGCTTCCCCTTTCGTCCGAAGTGCAGATGTACTGTTGGCAGTGGCTGTTGATGCCACCTCCTTTGACTTGTTTAGAACTTGTACAGGAGTTTTAGGTGGTTCTTTGACCTCCATAAGCTTTTCGGTCTTATGAGCCTCACTGCCACTTTGTGTTTTGGGTGGGACCCAGCTAGTAGTTGTTGGGCTAGAGCTGGATTTGGGAGTACTTGAAAATATGGGCTTAGATAGTGGCCAAGTGAATTTTATAAGTGGTTTCCCAACAGCTGCCAATGTACCGTCACTGATGAAGCGAACTTCTCCCTTACGCTCTCTAGCCCTCATGTTCTGAAACCAAATCTGTACCACCTTCTTTGGCAGGTGCACCCACTCTGATATTTGTTCAAACTCATGTTTTCCTGGGTTCGGGTCTTTAAAATAACATCCATAAAGCACATCTAGTTGGTCAGCCTGAATGATAGTCCTGGACCTTCTCATGTCTCTGAACCTTCTTACATTAGTTCTTTTTGGGTCTCTTGTTTTTTCTTGTTCACTCTCCTTTAAGGAGGCATTTACCTTTTCTGCAGCCCTCATGAACACGGTGCTTGTTTTTAAACTACTGTGGTTACCAACATTGGAGTTACTGTGTGGGATTGCAATAGCAGTATCAGGCTTAACCTGAACAACTATAAGACTCCCGTCTGCAGGGACGCCAACAGCTGTAGGTCGTAATCCAAGACCATCAAGCAAGGCAGTTTTCTGTATTGAGACCTTGTTGTTTGCTGAGACGGAAGTGGAGGTTGCTGAACTTGGATGTTTTGCCATACTGAGGTCTAAAGCTGACTCACACTCACCCCCATTGGATATAAACTGGGTGGACTGTGAAAGAGAGTCGATGGCTGCTCCATGAAGCGGATTTGAAAAAGGAGCCTGAGTGCGTGTGATGGTCGGGGTACCTGTGAAGGTTGCTACTTTGGGCCTGTCGGCTTCAGAAACACCAACACCAACAACAGATGATGGAACTGAAAGGACGTAGGGACTAAATAACTGAGTAGAAAATGGGGCTAGTGAAAGGGAAAGAGGCAAGGGATGCAGGATTCCAGCTGGAAGACCTTGATGGTCAACAGTAACTGAAAGAGGTGTAGGAGGATCAGCTTGTGCTTCTAATTGAACATCAAGATCAGCATCATGCCTCTCCTTTTTGCAGACTGATTCTTCCATATCCATCTCCCTCTTTCTCTTGTTATTTTTTACACTGTGATCTTCATCATCATCCTCTGCATCCGAAAGGAAGACTGTAGTGGAGCGGAGAACCTTTCCTCCACTGCTTGACCTTTCTCCTGATGTTTCAACTTGTGAAGGCTGTTTTACTGGGGTACTTGGCTCTTCTTTCAATGAACTACTCTGGCTTTCCTCATCTGTCACAATAACAGATGTGTAGAATTCTTCATTTTCTGAGTCAGAGGTTAGGCACAAGTCTCCTTGGTTTTGACTGTATACCCCTTCTTTGCATATTTCAGAACTGTTAGAAAGATCCATAGCATGACTACTGGCAGTTGATGGACTCTGCCCATATTCGCTTTCATCTATCATTAGAGCACCTTCATCATCTTCAATGCTTTCTTCCATTTCCTCATGCTCCATCTCTTCTGCTCTTTGTCTCACTTTAGCATGGCGGGCATCAACCAGCCATCTTCGTACCTCATCCTCAGTTAGCCCTACTTCCCTGCCGAGGGCTTCACAGTCCTCTCTTGGTGGAGTTGCTGAATCAGACTCATTTCGTGACTCGATAAAGGCCCACAGAACCTGAGACTGAAACTCAGTCAGAATAGGAGGTCCTGAGGACAAAATTGCATGAGTCTTGGCACTCTTACTTTGAGAGGACAATACAACAAAGTTGATGTTTGAGGAGTTACATTTTGCCAAGCTATGTTTAACATTTGAATTGTTAACAGTTGTTTCATCATTTTGTGTAGGAGACTGAAAGGATTCAGCAGAACACTGAAGGTCCTGGTCCAAGTCTTTATTTGCATCAGAATTTTTTTCTACATACTCTTTCTGATCCCCCTCTTCAGCAATGGTTTCCATATCAACGTTATCCTCTTGGCTCTCGTCACTGCATACCATTCCATCATCAACAAATTTATTTTCATATTTCAAGGTATTGCACTCTTCGTTAACTTCTACCTTAACACTGCTTTTCACACAGCTATCCTCTGTGGCCCAGGCTTCTTCAGATGTCTGTGGTACTTGTTGATCACAAGACTCCTGCTGTGGCTCTTCAATTTTTACCTTTGTGGCTGATCCCTTATCAGCACTAGTGTCGCTCTCTTCTGAAGGCATCTGAGCTGCATTGGACAGTCGAAAAGCAGTCCACTGATTTTGCAAACTGCCAAGTCCTTGTGTTAGGAGAGCCTGCTGTGCTGTGCTAAGACCAAGGACTGGTACTGCCTGTTGCAAAAGTTGTTTGGGGGATTCAGAGTTTGGACTCTGAGGCTGGAGTCCATTCAGAACAAGAGGCATAAGCATTTGAGGCTGGGAAATTAGTTGAGGAGCTGTAGTACCTGGTGCGGCACCTGCTCCAGCAGTAAAGACAGAAGGGAGGATAGAGTGTGGCACAGAGTTTGGGCTAGAGGTTAAGAGCGTAAGGAAAGCTGATACTGCTTGAGCTGAGGCCACTGGGGTGGAAAGCAACGAGGGTGCCGGCTTAGGCTTAACCTGTTCGTCATCTTTGGTAATTGCTTGGGATGCAGTCAAGCTCGCTTGGTTGACACAATTACTGGTTGTAACATAAGCTAGCTGTGTGGTGTTAGCCACAGTAGTGGAAGTCACATCTTCTGCTGCTACATTTCCATTTCCTGCATTTGTCGTTGAATTAGTTGCAGCATTTCGGCTACGACTCTGATGCAATACAGACTTTAAATGACTTTCCAAAGTAATAGCATGATTATAAGAGACGCGACACACAGCACACTGATAGGGCTTGTTAGAGATGTACGGACGAGCAAGAATGGGGGTTGTGGCATCACTGCTGTTCCCTGTCCTCATCCGTTGGATATGTGTGGCTGAATTATAATGTACGCTTAATGCTGATCTAGTGGGAAAGAATTCCAAACATGCATGACACTTGTAAGGATGATTCACATCATCAGCAGCTGCATTGCTTTTATCGCTGGATTTATCATCGCAGACTTCTGACCTTTCAGATTGGGTAACCTTATCCTGATTCGATTCCAAATTACTCCACTCGTTCTCATTTCCTGCTCCTCCAAATTCACCGCTTGCATCTTTTTCCTGAGAGGAACCATCTTGGTCAGTTACATTAGACATTGCTTTGTTTCGAGACTCCATCAAAGGTGAGTTTTTGGAGCACTGTTGATGTGATGTGCCATCTTAGAAAAACAAAAAATAAAAATAAAAAACTAATATTCAGTTTGTTATCTATTGGTATGGATGTGGTAGCTATCAAACTGGTAACAAATGCCTGCTATGAAAGTTGAGGATAAACTTACTGATATCATTTTGTGTACTAGACTCTTGGTTTTCATCACTGGAACAATGCTTGGGAGCCGCCTTAAATGAACAAAAAAAACACACAGTTTAAAAAAGTTACAATAACAGTACAGTGCTAGACTGATGATTGCTAATCAATATTTATGTTCGAAAAATCTTTAATTTTTCACAAATTATTGATATTTAAGGTTCAGGAAAGGTTAATTAAATTCTAATATTTACTTACAATGTCCAAAAGCTTATCAAGGCAAGCAGGAAGCACGCTGTGTTTTTCAGCCAGGTGCGAAGCAAGACCATTGCGGTCTATTTGACCTTGCTGACATAAAGGACACAGCCACATAGACCCCCTATCGCTGTCCCCACCCATGGTCTCTCCCAGCTCCTCCTAAAATAATTGGGACACCATAAGGTACTGCAACTTACGTTGTACAAAACAGATTTTAAATATACATGCACACTCAATGCACTATTTAATAAAGACACGTGTAGCAGTTTACATATACACAAACATGCACACCTTAATAGTTTATAAAAGTGTTACTTGTCTTATAATTACTAGCTTGTTACTGCAGATAGTCAGCTGGCTAGCACTAGGACCAAATGATCTTGCAGGTTGCAAGTGCGAAAACAACATTCGTAGCGAATAGTGCAACGCCGGTTCATATAAAAACATTGCCAGCGCTAGAGCCTCGCATACCACAAATCAATAAGGTATCCAGCTAAAAATATAGATCCAAGCGATGCCACTCCATATAGGCACATACATACTCTGCATCAAATCTGAAATTTGTAAGCTAGCACAACAGGCCAATGTCTACCCTCCATAAATATCAGAACAACCAAATCAATAATTTGTATTATTTATTTAAATCGTTATTCTGATGCAGATTACAATTAGCGATTGTTTTTGTGTTTTTTTTTGTTAACTAAACAGTTCTACATCAGTACATAACCATTTGTTTGGACCCACACATTGTTTGTGTGAATGGCAGGTGTTGCTCGGTTGCTCAGCTGTGCCCTGTTAAACAAGTAGTAGCTTTGAAAGTATTGGTTGGTGCCCTGGGTTTCACCTGTGAGGGAACTGTTGTAAAAAAAAAAATAAGATTTTTTTCTTTTTTTAGATAACAGACTAATTTCATTACACAAACCTGGGACACAACAAAACCAACAGTCAACAGCATTATTAACGACCTCCACAGATCTGATGTCGAGAGATCCTAATTTCCTGTTTAAAAAATAAAATAGATGGAATACCACAAATGTCAAACCAGAGTTCAAACCGTTCAATGTCTAGCAAAGTTATGAAAAGTGTAACAACACAATTCAAAATATACTTATCCAACTCATTAATCAGAAAGTCATGTCTGCAGAAAATCCTTGAAAGACTAGACAAAATGGCAAGAGATAACCCAAGAGCCATACAAACGACCCCCTCCTCCCCAATAAAAAGACAGGTATCAATATTGATGAGTATATCCTACCAGGTCGTTGGTATTGGTGCAATAATTACAAAATATCCTACCAGGTCTTTTGGTATTAGTGCAATAATTACCAGTCTATGCAAATACTTATTTGCAAGGCTATTTAAACCAGCTTGTAAATAGTTACAATTTTGTGACCCAGTAGCTCTGGTGTTTAAAATCATGCAAAATAAACATTTTTTAAATTTGCATGACACCAAGCCAACATCCTGATATTACAGTTAACTCCAATGATCTAAAGTAATCCAAACTACATGTAAACCCACCCTGGTGCTTATTCCTGGAATCGCCTGACCAATCACAGAAAAAACTTCATTCAACATTCAGAATGATTCAATTTAAACATATGAAACGATCGTATTTGCATAGAAGTCATCTTTAATTTCATGATTGTTTTACTCCTAGGTGTGTTTATTTGGTTTTAAAACAAACAAAAGTTTAATTGTGGAAAATAATAATGCCCTTGTTAAATTCTGCTTATGTAATTACATTATCAATCAACTCTTTCTCTGTTAGAAAAACTTTCGACAATCGCTGACATCATGAGAAACTACTTGCTTAATAATTAGACAGATACAGGCAAAGCAAATAAATTAAAATATCGGGTTTGCCATACTGCGGGAAGCAAAATAGACAAAGAAAATCTTGACCAATTGAGACTCGTCCTACACATCCTCAGAAAGTTTGACTGCATTTACACTACATGTATCAAGTGACCCGATTCAGACTCTATCTTTAATATGGTAGGATGGGATATGACCGATGACAGTGTACGCAAGGGGGGGGGAGCACATCTTTTGGGATTCGGATGTTTTCCGATCAGTTTCACGCCTTATTTATATGTGGAAATAAATTGGATATGTGCATTAGACAGATCAGATTTTCACCTCTTGATGAGAGTCGACTGTCAGTTAATAAGCAACAGTGGTGCATGATGTCAACTCAGGTGGACACCAACATTGATTTACACTATATTGCCAAAGGTTTGTGATCATTTGACCATCAGATCCATATGTGGTTCTTCTCCAAACTGGAAGCTACAAATATGGAAGCACAGAGTTGTCTAGAATGTTTTTGTATGTTGTAGAATCACATTATTCCATAAGACACTCCAAGACACCGTTTCAGCATGACAATGACCCTGAGCACAAAGACCCTGATCTCAATCATCACGTGCTGTGTTACTAAGAGAAAAATTAATTCCTAATCTTAACACCACTGAGATTAACCAGAATACTGACTGTACCCCAGACCCTCCTTACCTGACATTAGTGTCTGATCTCACTAACATTGTTGGAGCTGAATGAAGAGATATCTCACAGTCACGCTTCACACTGAGAAGGAGGGTCTTACTAGATAAGTGAAGCTTCATCAAATGGCAAAACGGAAATCAATCTTCAAGATGATGTTTGAAATCGCATGTTTTTTTATGCTCAGGTATAATAATTTAGCTTAGTTTTGATATTTATTGTGTGTTCAATTAAAATCTGTTTCGTCTGTAAAAACGAAATGTATGCACCATCATTCATTCTTTTATTTATTGATCTTTTATACCCGTTTATTCCCTAACTTTGCTGGATCCTATCCCACCGCACATAGAGCTAGAGGCAGGGGAAGGGGTTGCCAAGCGGTTAAGATGTTGGACTGATACCGGAAAGTTCAATTCTCAGCACCACCAAGCCACCACTGTGGGTTCCTGAGCAAGGACCTTAACCCCCAATTGCTCAGTTGTAAGTCGC
>JAOTQW010000019.1:2527865-2539889 GCA_026260075.1 Sisor rabdophorus
AACACCTTTGGGATAAACCGGATCACCGACTGCACCCCAGACCCCCTTTACCTGACATTAGTGTCTGATCTGTTGAATTATACTGTTGGAGCTGAATGACCTCACATTCAAGGGACAAACTATAGTCTAAAATTTTAATAGAATTGTGGACCTCAATTAAGAATCTGGAATAAGATGTACAGTACAGGTGAATCTGATGGTCAGGTGACTACAAACTTTTGGCAATATAGTGCACATGAAAATGTTGGCACATGACACATATCCACGTAAATTATTTTTGAAATCATTGTAATGAAAATGACAAAAATAGGTACCATGTAAAACACCATAAAAATAGATTTTCTTTTCTGTACATATGTATGTTTAAACATTTAACCTGCTTCCAATAGTTTGCCCTGTAAACCTATTTGGAACTTTTTTTATATCATAAAATATAATTTCATTTGTGGCGCTTAGGTTTATCGTAGGTTTATACTGATCGTCATTGATATAATACATCGTAATCGAACATATTCTGTAGGCATATCATTATTTTAATTATTCCTGCATTGCATTTTTGCCTAATCTACCTAGTGAGTAAAGTATCAAATGTTACATATGCAGAAGAGGTACAATAACGTGTAAAAGATCTCAACGTTTCAGTCTCGAGTGGATAAAAGAGCTAATGCTATATTGCCAGGTTTGTGGTCACCTGACCATCCGGTCCATATGTGGTTCCTTTCCAAACCGGAAGCACGCAATTGTCTAGAATGTTTTTGTAGGTTGTAGCATTACATTTTCCTTTAACTAGAACCAAGACACTCCAGCACTAAGCCAGCATGACAATGACTCTGGGTACAAAGCTCCTGAGCTTCATTATCACATGCTGGGTTATTATTGAAGTGAAATTATGATGCTCAGGTAACCACAAACTTTTGGGAATATAGTGTAGGTTTGGCAGGGCGCTTGGATTTAACTGTAGTGTAGTGTACAGGGCGGCCCACAGCACAGGCGACATAGGCAGTTGCCTAGGATGCGAAATAACTCTGAGGCGCTGCACAAGATTTTTAAAACGTATTTTTGTTAGAAGTGCGCCCACTTGTGACCATCATGTGCTTCTACATTGATATATGAAGCACAAAATATTTTTGGCAGTTTTTGTACCGATTTTCAGCTAACCAATAAACAGATTAGAATAAAAATAAAAACAAGCCACCCCTTTGGGCCCCTGAGAAAGAACATTAACCCCCAATTTCTCAGTATCTCTTCTAGGGTGCCACCGAAACCTGGGCCAGCCCTGTCTTAGGTCTTAATAGACAGATAATAATTAAATGAAATATCAGACTTAATAATTTTCAATAAAAAGCGGATTTGAAATAAATTATGCGAAGCAGCAATAAAAACGAAGCGTCCGGATTATTTAGCCTAAGCCTTATCATTCCAGTCTTGAAACAATACAGACTCACTGCTAATGAAATAAATAGGAACAATAAATGCACACAGATTTGGCAATAAGTCTAATCAAGTCAAATCACCACCCTGTGCCAGCAGTAATAAAACTAAATGGTGGCACAATGTAGTGTTCCCTTACTAAATAATTAAGACAAGACCTGTTTTCCTATTTTTACTCTTTTTTTTCATCCCTTTTACATTCCTCTGAGGTAAACAATAGTTAAAGACTCATTAAATTGCAACACATGCAAGGTTGAATGTGTTACATAAATGAATTAACCCCTTCACACCATTTATTCATTACATATTCTTTTGAATTAAGTTGTAAACACACACTATGATACAATTTGATTAAGGCACAATTGAATGAGTAAAGGAATCTGCTACAACACCTCACAACAAGAAGGTCCTTGGGTCCTTGATTTCCGGACACGGGGTCTTTCTGTGCAGAGTTTGAATGTTCTTCCCATGCTTGTGTGGGTTTCCTCCGGGTACTCCGGTTTCCTCTTACAGTCCAAGAACATGTACATTAGGTTGATTGGTAATTCTAAATTGCCCGTAGGAGTGAATGTGGCCCTGTGATAGATTGAAGACCTGTCCAGGGTGTACCCCCTGCCTCTTCCCCATGTGTGCTGGAATAGGCTCCAGCAGACCCCTGTGGCCTAAAATTGAGGAATAAGCAGGTATAGCAGATGAATAAATAAATTAGTCTCTACAATTCAACTATATTCTGTGGAATCCCAATGAAATGTTTGTAATTCTGCTCATAACCATGATTATCATGTGCTTTCCAGTGGTGCAGTAGTGACGCTAGCCGAACGCAAGCGCATGTAGGGTCGAGTATGTGACGCTACTCTGCCCTATAACATGCCACATAAAGCAGGTGTTGTATTTCAGAGAATACTCTTAAGATATTTCTGGGGCATTTTGACTTTATTAATAGGAGATAGAGAAAGAGAGAGATAAAAAGGGGATGACAAAGGGCGGGTGTGACAGAAAAGGACCTTAGCTGGAATCGAACCCGGGTTTCTGGTAACGGTGCCTTTAATCTGATTAACCTAAAAGATATTCACTTGGCTGGCTAATACAATTAACTTCAATCAGTTTATGAAGATCATCATAACTTAAATATATTTATATATTCATCTTCTATACCTGCTTATTCGGGTCAGCTGGAGCCTATCCCAGCGCACACAAGAGGCAGGGGTACAACCTGAACAGGTCACCAGTCTATCGCAAGGCTACAAATAGACAAACAACTACACACACTTAGTCCTTTGTGCAATTCAGAATCACCAATCAAACTGGCGTGCATGTTTCCGAACTGTGGGAGAAAACCAGAGTACCCGAAGTAATAGGGCCCTTATAATTAATGAGATAATATATTATCACATCAGGTGAACTATTTGGAATTTTCTTGGGCCATTTTTGGCTTTTCTGATAGACAGAGAGGTGGGACTGGAAAGGTTCTATGCCTTTGCTGGCACTCCCAACCCACCACACCACATGGTGATGAGGTAAATTATTTAAATATTATTTAGTCAAGTAGTTTTAACTGATCACAAGTGAGTAACCAGTCGAAATCTGCATAATTCTGGCAGGACGTATCATTGAGATAATTCCTAGATAATGTACAGGGTACAGTATAAACTTGCTGATACTTATATTGTCTGGAAATCATATATTAAAACAGTCTTCAACTGTAGAGTCTGAAGGGGTTAATTCAACACCAAACAGAAAAGTTTGAATATTTTGTTTTCTAACATGCAAACAAGCTTAGACCTTTTTTTTTTATACCTAAAACATGTCTACAAATTATTCAATTAATCGTAGGCAAGTGCCGACAATCAATTTAGGAGATGACGCAATGATTCTTATTAAAAGCATGTCAGTAGAACTGCTACTACTTTGTCTCGCTAAGATCTCCTATGTATATTCTATATTGTTATATATTTTATTTACCTTAAAAATAATGTAACTATTAAAAAACAAAACCGATTATCCTTACACCATTCCTAACGGTAAACGGCGTAAACCGTGATTGAGTTTTTGGTGATTATCGGCACGTGCCTTGCGATTTCTTGATCTGGCATCAAAATCAAAGAAACTGCATGCATGCTAAGCAAAGCGAATACATACAGCAGAAACATTTCCACCTTCTTCACATCTTAGTAAACAATATTCACCCTTGCGCATTGCATGGATGTCTAACGGTGGACAGTCCTCTCCATTTTAATCGGTGTCTCGCCGTAGCAGGTTCGTATTTCAGTGGAACGACGCGAGCTGTTGACTAAGAACCCTGGGATCGTATGATTATACCATTTGAAGAAAGTAAATATTACCTATTTTAATTTGAGGAATTCTTTTTTCTCTTTGTACAATAGAGAACTGAAATTTGATGCAACCATGCTTGACCATGCGTTGGCGCTCATTTCTACAGATGCATTTATTTAGTTATGAAATAAAAAAATTCTTTATTAAAGTCAATAAATTAGATATTTTAAAAGTAACTTATCAAATAATTTATATTATTTTCACATTGTTCCAAAAAACATGAATTTAGGATTATATTGAGCACATGCCAAGCTGCAGTAATGGTAACGCAGTAACGCTTGTTTAAGGTTCTAAGACTAGCGATAGAGGCTGTAGTACATGTTCGTTTTTCTCTGACTCGCACGGAAAGTCCACTGAACACATTCCTCTGGCACTGAGCATAAATCTTTGAACCTACCACGTCAGACGGGAGAGAGACCAGGCAGCTGTTTGTGCCCGTCATGTAAAAGCGCAATGTTTTCACACAGCTCAGCTCAGCACACTCTAAACTCTTTCCTAAACATGTCTTTTCTTGTTGCTTTTCTTTCTTTTTTTTAGTTTTTTTTTTCAAAGGTTTTCACACAGCTAAACGAGCCGTGAAATGTTACGTCATCCTCCAACGGTGGTCTTATTTTCCAAAACTTTCTCTGTTGCTCCCACGGTGAAGGACCAGCACCAGTTTAATGTAACATTGTGTTATTTCCATGACTGAGAAATAAGAATGATCAGAAGGTTATGACTGGCAGGAATTTTCATTAAAAAAAAAAATTTCTCAGGATTATATTTGAACTGAAACACATTCAAGTGTTCATATGATAATTAAACACATATTGAAATAAAATAAAGCCCAAACATTATTTTGGATTCGTCTTTTTTTTGTAAATTGCCAACACCATAAACAAATTAAATATTATATTTTGTTTTAATAAATAAACAATAATTTAAGCTTATTGCACAGAAAAAAACTATATATAGTCAGTCAAAATCAGGGAAATTGAAACTGTTTGCATTGAAAATATTGTAAAGAATGTCATTTTATTACATTAAAGAATATTTTTTAAGTTAAAAATATTGTAACAAATATTTACACTGTAAACTCTTTGTTTACAGTTTTACAAATTAGATGGAATTTTTTTTGACCACCTGCTGACTTTGTACATCTGCACAATGAGAAATTAATTATTACTTGCAATCATTCATCTTTTTTCCACACCCACTTATTCCCTAATTCGGGGTCACAAGGGTCTGTTAAAGTCTATTCCAGCTTTTTAAGGGGCTAAAGGCAGAAGGGATACACTCTGGACTGGTTGCCAGTCCATCACAGGGCCACACACACACACACACACACACACACACACAATTGGTGGAATTTTATTGCTCATGAGAATCATGGGAAATCAGCCCGTGGCACCAAGAAACAATCGAAGGTTTGAGTAGGCAACAAGGGTATTTTCCACTAAGTACTAAGTCTTGTTTTGCAAAGTGATCAAAAAAACATTTCACTTAATAAAATGCAAATCAACTGTGCAACTTTTGTGTTTTGTTATGTAAATAAATTTGTGGTTATTTTGTATCTGACTGTTAGAATAAATTAAATTATATTGATTATTATTTAGATTATTTCTTTGCCAGTGGGCAAACATTTTCTTGTTCTCATCCATTTATTTTCTGTAGCGTGTATTCTATAGAAGCCTAAAACCTATTACAAGAACTCTAAGAATGATTACAAGGACACCCTGACAGAGTGCTAACGTATTACATGGCACAAGTACAAACCCACTACAAACAATTTAGAGATGTCTATTAGCCTCCCACGTGTCCAACACTAGACTGGGGAAGAAACTAGCTAACTGGAGGAAACCTTGAAGCACCGGGTGAAGCTGTGAACTTTACAATTCACAGCTGACTTATAGATTTGGTTAATTCTTTATATCAAATGCTAACTCATATGGAACTTTTGTAGAAAACATTTGCCTGGCTGTATAGAGACCTCTATGCTGTACCTACTATACCTAGAATAGTCACTTTGTAGCTATAGACAGTCCCATATATGTGGTCCATCTGTTGCTCTGTATAATTTATTATCCCTGCTCAATCCAGCCTCATTCATCAATGTAAATACCTGCTACTGCTGGCCAGATATTATTTAGGTGGTGAATTATTCTCACAGAAGTGCCATTGGTGTGTAAGTAGATCACCTTTAAACTGCATAGTGTCATAGTCCAGCTACCAAAAATATCTAACCAACAACAGTCCTGTGATCACAAGCGCGGGGAAGTGTTAGCACACAATGAACTTGAACTAAGCCGAATAAGCCGGGGGTATAGTCCCTGGCGGTACACTTCCACAGTGCACTAGCAATATTATTCTTATTAAAGGGCTTGAACAGATGTTTTTGTATAATCTTTATCATTTAAGCTTTATTATGATGATATTAGACTTTGTATGAGGTGTAAAACAATTTTTTAACAGTATGCAGGGTCTGAATTCTATTTTAGTAAGAATTCAGTTCAGTAATGACTTTTCTAATCCTGTTCAACCTCCTGCCTCTGTACTGTCTACCCCAGAGTTCTTTCTGTGCTTTGGGTTTTCCACCAGGTTCTTAGGGTTTCCTCATTAGTTCAATGAAATGTGGTGTGCCCTGCTTTTCCCTTCCTCGTGACTCTGTGAAGGATAGAAAATTCTCAACCAGGAAATAGATGGATGGCAAGTTAACTCAAATTTTTATTTAAGTATGGTCTAATCACTGCTTATATAACCAGTGCCTTTATATCAGTGTAGCAAAGGGGTAAAAAATAGATTCCTAAGAAATAGATTCAATTCATTAATGTGATTATTACAAACAAACTTTTTTTAGAGAAAAAATTACTTTGCTAACATTTTCAGGACGAGTTAAAAAAAAAATCACTCACATTGTGGCCTTACCTGGAAAACAGAGCGGTCATGTCAAAAAGTGTACAAAAATGATGGCCAATCCAATATTCAAGAGCATCACCATAGCAACTAAAATAGAATTCAGACCCTAAAATGTGAAATAAACACATGGTTATGACAAAAAAATATATATTATCTGGTAGACTTGTACACCTCTTTGGGTGTCAGGCGTGTGACTAACCTTATCATCTTCTAACACCTCATTTGTGATTTCCATACTGGCCTTCTTGGTTTCTGCGAGACTCTTTGGTTTTATACTTTCTTGTTTCCTGAGCTTTGTTTCTGGTTGTACCATAGGTAATGGGACTTGCTTTGGAGGAGGTGGCATTCGAGCCAAACTGGACTGTGTCATTTCAGGCTCTTCCTCCTCTGGTTCTTCTGGTGGAGGGATGAACTTCTGTGTTTTCACATAATAGCTATGATAAGCAGTGTGCAATTGACCATTTACTGATGGTTCATTGAGTTTGGGCGGCTTTGGTGGTGCGGTGTCTTGAATTTTGACAGTAGGAACTCCGATGGTAGCTTTTTCGTCTCTGCTAATTTTACGTGACATACTGCTGTTGTCTCTGCTTATTTTACGGCTTGCTGAAGCGCTTTCTTTGCTGATTTTTCGTGTCACGTCAGTACTTGTTTGCTGATTTTTTTTTGTTTGTGAAATTGGTGGTGAAGGAGGCTGGCTTTGGTCAGGCGAGTGTGATGGTGTTGTGCCACGGCGATAAAAAGGACTGCCCGATGAAGACTTCTCTTTCTCCTCAATCTCCTCTTTAATCTCTGGTGGAGCTTCTTTAATCTCTTCCACATACTTTGTCAAGTTTTGCTTGATATACTCTAGGCCTGTGAGAGCAAAAACACAAAATAAAACCAGGAAAGGCGACAAACCGAAGCACACACACGTATTCCTTGCTAGACAGATTCCTGATCCTGTTTTCACATTCACTACAAACTCCATGCACAGGAGATGAACACCAACACGAGCAAGGATGAAAAGCTCTCTGCTTCTAAACCCATATTAGTCCACACTAATATTAATTTAGAAAGGTTACCCAATAGTGGCTTCATGCATACTTAAGTGACATCTTGACATGAAGAGTAGGCAAAGAGGTTAAAGGTGACTATTTACTAGCAGGTATGCACCATGAACAAGAGTGAGAAAAAAAAGAAAATAGGTAAGAACAGAAGAACCAGGCTGATGTCACATGTGCACAGGTTTCAGAAAAGGAATGGACAGCTGCTGTGAGTCAGGGACCTGACCAGCGTTTTGCTATCACTGGCATTCCAACATGGGGGTCAGATGTGAACAGGGTAGGCTTTGGTCCAGACAAAAGGTCACTGCACACACAAAAGGTGTGTTACGCACTTCTTATCTTATTTAATCTAATCTAATCTAATCTAATCTAATCTAATCTAATCTAATCTTATCTAACACATAACATTTTTCTAGTCTGGATCACAGGTTATGCAATTGAAATTAAGTGATCCCAAGATTCTAACTTTACCCTACTATCTTTTAGAATAGCTGTCACACATTATATTATGGATATTTAAAGCCGCATGCTGATTTCACACTGCATGCCGTCAAGATTACTGTTGTTTTCACGCGGCATGAAAACACATTGAACATTGGATTGGCGACTGTGGGTTGACATTGGATTGGCGACACAGTAGACTGTAGGTCTATCCCATCTATCTGAAGGGCGCATGGCAAGAGGAGTACAACCTAGACAGGTCACCAGTCTATCACAGGGCCATACACACACTTACAATCACTCCTAGGGGCAGTTCAGACTTACCAATCAAACTACCATACATGTTTTTACTGGACTGAGGAAACCAGTGAACCTGGAGTAAATCCACACAAGCACAGCCAGCACATACAAACTCCTTCTAGAAAGACCCCTACCCAGGAATAAGAAGTTGAGCCTTGTTGATACAGTGATAACCACCGTACTGCCCATGTTTGTTTATTTTTAGCAGCAATACTTTTAGACTGGCGACCTGTCCAGGGTGTACCCCCTGCCTTTCGCCCTATGTGGGCTGGGATGGGCGCCAGCAGACACCCGTGACCCCGGGTTTGAGAATAAGCGGGTATAGAAGTTGAATGAATGAATATATATATATATATATATATATATATATAATATGAATATATGAGATTAATGGCACAACATGTAAGTTTTTTCACAACCATGTTCTTCCACTCCATGACACATCTTGTCTTTATGGAGCTCAGGGGCTTGGTGCATAAGAATATTATTATGCTGGAACAGTATTTGGAACCTCTTAGTTTTAGCAAAGTAATAATGTAATGCTATAACATACAAAGACTTTCTAGACCAGGGTTCCTGACCCACACAGGGGCATTGGCTACCACGGTGTGGGGTCGTGTCATACTTTGAAAATTGTTGAGCAGTAAAGAGCATTAAGGAGAGCAATCATTTTGCATTAGCTATTTGTATCCATGATCTCCTGGTTAACACATTTCTAATTCAGCAGCTGATAATGATAATGACCCAGCCATAACAATGTGAGGAAAATCCCACCAATTCTGGTCACAGTGCAGCAACATTGAAAACACAAAATACAGGAAATACCAGGAGTCATAATATCGTTAAATGTGAAGGCAGGGCATAAAATATTGTCTTGGGAAAAGTGTTGTGAAGCACTGTTCTACACAACCATGTGTTCACAAACATTTGTCTGTTTATTTATCTATTTATCTATCTCAATTGTCTGTGTAGGAATGAGTGTAAGAATAAGTAAACTGAAAAAAAACCCCAATTGCTTTAATACATGTTCTGAATGGTTGTGTTGTTAAAGTATAAGCCGTCTGCTATGGTGCCAAAGTCTCTTCAAAAGCTTTGTCTCCTTCCAATCCAAACACAATTCTTCATTGTAGTCATAGAAACAGCGCTCAATAGCCACGGTCTTACATTACATTTGCCTGTAAAACCAGTTTTAGCTGTTCAACAGAACCAAGTGTGGAAAAACATTGCAAAAAAAAACGTAACAAACTTTAATTTTATTTAAAAAATTTAATCAGTCTAAGTGTATTTAATTGCCTTTCATGCTGTGTTTAGGATAGCTGGATATCATTTTTTGGTTGTTTTTTTAGACTTTCCTCCCCCACTTTGTAACCCACCAAATCCTTGCCACTAGCCACCGATATACAGGCTAAGCTATGATACAATACCTAAAAAATGTGGAGTATAAAGGCCAACAAATGCTTCCTTTGAAACCTATATTTACATTTCTGGCAGATGCCCTCAACCAGAGCAACTTACATTTATGCAATTCAACTGAGGGTCAGGGCAGCATGGTGGTATAGTTCTTAGTTCTCACAGCAAGTAGTTCCCAAATTTGATTCCTGTGCAAGTAGTCTTTCTGTGTGCACAGTTTGCATGTTCTCCCTGCGTGGGTTTACACAGGTACTCTGGTTACCCTTCCACAGTCCAAAAACATGTAGATTAGGTTGATTGGTTATTCTAAATTGCCCATAGTAGTGAGTGTAAATGTGTGCGGTTGTTTGTCTATGTGTGGCCCTGCAATGAAGCAACCTTTCCAGGGTTTACCCCTGCCTCTCACACTATGTGTGCTGGGATAGGCTCCAGCAGTCAAAGAGAGTCACCGATGTATCCCTGATTGTATTCTTACAGGCTACCATATTAATAACATTTTCACTTTCGGTGTCCATGTTCTAGTGCTTGACCTTGCATTATTTCCTTATTGCCCCTCTGGTATGTTTGGTTGTAAGTAGTTTGCGGACAAGACAGAGTTGGGGATTCCTCCCCCTTTTTGCATGTTGAATGTTACTCTAGAACAGGGGTGTTTAGCTCCAACTTGCCTCAACAAACCAACCTGTAAATTTTAAGTAAACCTAACAAGAGCTTGATTAGTTGGTTCAGGTGTGTTTGATTAGGGTTGGAGCTAAACTAAGAACTCCAAGATACAGACCCTTCCCCCCTGCTCCAGATATTTATGCTGTGGGTAATCAACAGTGACTAGTTGACTATCAAGAGCCTTGCTCAGGGGCCCGGCAGTGGTAAGTTAGTGGTGCTTAAAATTAAATCCATGATCTTGCAATCAACATTCTAACACCTTAACCCACAGGTGTCAAACTCTACCGCCCTGCAGAGTATAGCTTCACCCTCCAGCTAATCATTTCTTTTAGGCTTGTTTAATTGTTTAATTAATAAGTAAAAAAAATGTTCAATGGTTAGAAATAAGGTTGAAACGGAACTTTGCTTAACCTCTTCGCTACCACTGACACTCATCAATCCTTTTGGATGCACAACTGCTGATCATTTCACCGACAGCAAAAAACAGACGAAGGAAAGCACTATCCATGTTTTTCCGCTTCCCTGAGCTTACAAACACCAAGCATAAGTTAACATCACTGTGATTAATTGTGAAAAGTGTTTTTCAATTTGCTCACTAGGCCATCTTTTTGCTTCCTCTGGAAAGAGTTTTTATTTATACACGATGCAGTCACTCTACAACACTGTTTAGTGTGACCCATTCAGTAAAATGGCTACATCTATAACATTCATTACCATGCTGACATAAGTGAGATATGATTTAACTTATTGCTTAATTAAAACTGTATATCATAGGAATTTATTTTGCAGGCTTTGGTTGACCGCAGATCGGATGAAACAATAACTTCACCATCTGTATACCTGGTTGCTGGAAATCAGGTGCTAATTCTCTTGCTATAGTCCTTGCAAGTTCGGATTCCTGGTCAGCAGCAATTGCAGCCTGGTCTGCAGATTCCCCCTTTGTTCTGGCATGGGCAGTCCTGTAGCACACAAACAAAATTCATTAGCTAGCACCATAAATAAACATTATAAATAAATAAACATCCCAAACGTGGTTACTTGAGGACTGGTGTCCTGCAAATTTTAGCTATAATCCTAATCAAATGCAAGGTATACCTGAAACTTACAGGCCGGTGTGTTGATGCTAAAATCTGCAAGGACTGCATAATTCATCTGCTTAACATTTATCTTCTAACCCGCTTATTCACGGGTGTCTGCTGGATCCCGGAGTGATAGGCAGGGGAACACTCTGGACAGGTCACCAGTCCATCGCAGGGCCACACCAACACACACTCACACTCACGCCTATAGGCAATTTTAAATCAACAATCAACCTAATGTACATGTTTTTTCGACTGTTTGAGAAAAATGAGCAACCGGAGAAAACCCACACATGCGAAATCTGCACACCCGGTAATCGAACCAATAAACTTTTTGCTGTGAGGCGAACGTGCTAACCACTACACCACCATGCCAACATTTTTCATTTCATTTCATCTTCTTTACCCGCTTATTCCCGAATCCGGGGTCA
>JAOTQW010000019.1:2563348-2577114 GCA_026260075.1 Sisor rabdophorus
GGATTCTAACCCAGGACCTTCTTGTTGTAAGGCGACGGTGCTAACCGCTGCGCCAGCGCGCCGCCCTCAAATGATCTAAATGTAAAAATAATGTTTTTGTTGCTGTTCATACCTGTTACAGGTGGTGCCTTTACACTGGTCTCGAAGTTTGGTGTCACATGTTACAAGTTGTGCTGCAAAAAAAAAAAGCCCAGCAAAATTTTGCATGTCAGTGCACATTTTTTACTTTTGTGCGTTTTTGCAAATTTCTGTTATTGCGAGTTCATCTACTCGGATTTCAGCAAGTCTTGAAAAAACAAAACCTTCATCTATCCGCAAGCAAAAATGAAAACCAAACATTCGGTCTTGCTTTTGGCTCATAGTATTATATACTGTACCATATGTGTTTGACAATGTGTAATGAAATACAAGACATAGCAGACCCCCACCTGCTAAAAATCAAGAAAACGAAAAAAAAAGAATGTGTATTTTCTTACATGTTTCTGAGGTACCACATTCGATCTAGCGTAAATGTTAGAAAAAAGCTGTAAAAGTACCAAGTTATATATACAAAAGCACTGATGAGGTCATTATTCCGTAAATCCATAAAAAATCTATATAATCAATAACTAAGGAGCGGAGTCAGGTGGGCGGTTAGAGATGGGGGGATTTATGTCAATGATTATTCTACCGATGTTTTTAATTCAAGAAACCCAAAACTTATTGAACTGGCTTACACATCTGTTCGGTGCTAATGACGTTGTTTTCGCGCACGTGTGTGTGTGAGTGTGCGTCAGGACGTCTTGTAGTGACGCTCGCTTCAGGTTCGATGACATTGTCTTCTTCTGTCTCCTCGTAATAGTATTGATTGTCGTCTATAAATCAAATAGGAAAAAAAGTTAGACATAGAATTCTGTGTGTAGTCTAGGATTTTTTTTTGATAAAATAAACAAGGCACTTTGTAAAAAGTGTGTAAGGTGGTGGTGCTGTAGTAACTACAATGGTGGCCTAAATAGCCCTAAGGCACATGAAAAGTTGCTTGCAATGGGTACCTTATTAGTTAGTAAAGCACTAGGTAGCCAGTAGTCTCACGGTAGTCTATATCATGAACTATGCATGCTTTATACCTTTATAGCACAGATTGTCTTTACATCCTCCTCCGTAGCTCGGTGGACAGGCTGAGCATGGTGTACCAGGTTTATATGGAGCACTTCCCCACCAGTTTCCCCTGCACAAATCAGATACAGTCTGGGGTTGCATCTTTCACCAATTAGAATATGTCTTTTGTACTGTTTTATTAGCTGTTAAATTTGAATGAATCTATTCCATCATTCTAGTTCGGTAGTTCAATCATAATTTGGTGGAAATAGTCTAGTATTGGGCCATGACCTGATCAATATCTAAGAATACAAAGGGACAATAATAAACCTTTGTATATTTTTATACACATTTAAAATCTACCTACTTTGGTGAATAATTGCAGACCAAATATACAGCCTTCGTCCAGATTTGTCCCCAGACATTCATATCATAACACACATTTATGGCACAACCGATTCGACTGCTGGTTGCCCAAACAAGCTGGATATATAAAAAAAAACAACAACAAAAGACAAAAATACAAAACGGATCTTAACACTTAGTTTGACAACAATGCTTAAAAAATTGAGATTGGTACATACCTGTGTGTAGTGAGTACACACCGGCCCTGAGCATCTGAATGGGCAATAAGGATTACACTCTTGAGGATATGGAAAGGAATAATCTTTAACTTCATCGTACCACGCCTGAACATGAGATGTAGGAGGGCGATACCTGCAGGAAAAATAGACAAGAAGATAAAGATCTAGACAATTCTATGTTTATCAGAAGAAGATTTAAAGGCACAGGGTTATTTGTCACATAGATTCTACAAAAGCAGTTATCAACAGGGAAGGTTTCCAACCCACAAGAGGGCCTCAGTGAGCATTAAGGAGCATTAAGCTAGTTTTCTCAATGATCCCCTGGTTGACCATAAAATTGACAAATTTGTATTTGGTTCTTCCCAAAACCAACCAGGTCATACAAATTCCCCTTCAGCAGCTGATAGTAATGACCCAGGAATACTGCAACAGCATATAACTATTACCTTTGAAGGGGATTGGGGAAATATTTTCTAAAAGGAGCTAAAATGGGGTCTGCTCGGGAACCATTAATACAAAGCACCTGGAGCAGGAAGGGTTAGATGGTCTTGCTCAGGGACCTGACACTGGCTACAGTGGGACCTAAACCCAAATCATTCTGTTCACCCAAACAACAACTCAGTGCCATAACCGTATATGCATTTGTTATTTGTTATTTGAAATGCTACCACATGCAATAAGACTTAGCAAGACTTTAGACTCAAGAAGAGTGGGATAGATCCCCGTGACCCCGGAAAGTTCGGGATAGAAGATGAATGAATAAATGAATGAATAGATAGACAGATAGATAGATAGAGGAAGGAAGAGAGAAAGACAGATACAGACCTTCCCCAGTGAACTCCTAGGTTTTGACCGATGTATTTAAGCAAACCTTCTGGTCCGTGTTCCCATAAGCATGTCTCAGCCCATTCTTCAGAGGATCGCTCTAAGTCAGTATCCCAAACCTACAATCAGATACAATATTTACCATCATTTCATTACAATTAAAAAAACATTTCCTAGTGCTAACTAACTTGATAACCAGCTATTATGCTCGCTAATATTAATATTAAACAAACTAGTTAGTTGAATAAGCTAACATGCTAACTTACTAGCTTTAATCTTAGTTAAGGTACTAATTTATTAGCTTGATAATTAACTAGCATGCTAACAGATTCGTATGCTGACTCAGAAAGCTGTAACTGCTGTAAAAAATTGCTGTTGTTTGCAGTCGGAGCACATTTAAAGGTGGCATAAAATTATCTACGCGAGGCGTGGCCTCAAAGATAGAAGGCCAGGGGTTGGATTCCTGGTCAAGTGGTCTCTCTGTGCAAAGTCTGCATGCTGGGTTTACTCTGGGTTCTCCGGTTTCACCTCCCACCATCTAAAATCATGTTGATTGGTGACTCAAATTTCTCATAAGTGTGAGTGTATGTGGTTGTTTGTCTATTTGTGAGATGGACTGGTGACCTATTCATGGTGTACTCCTCCTGCCTTTTGTCCTTAAAGAGCTGGAATAGACTCCAGCAGAGCCTGTGAGCCAAAGCTAGGGAATAAGCGGGTATAAAATATGAATGAATGAGTGAATAATAAAAATAGCTACTAGCATGCTGATTGGGCAGGTAGCTGAACACTGCATCGAGATGCAGTACAAACATATCAGTTTTGTTTGCGTAGCAGAAAAGTGGAAAGTTTTAGTAAAAAGGAAGTAGAAAAAAATAGCTGAAGGAACTGCCTGCATTTAAAGACTGCATAATAATGGCTTTCTGCTTCCATAACTAGAAACTAGCATGCTAGTCAGCTAGACGTAGCATAAGAGACAATCAAAATGTGGAATAATATTTATTTATGTTATAGCTCCTGCATGGATTTTGTCCTCTGGATCCATAAATAACCTCACAAAATGCTAAAATAATTGGAAACGTGTAAGGCGCTAACAGGAACCAGAAATTATGTCACTGAGGGCGAATAAAGTTGTCGAAATAAAAACAGTACTCCATGTACTGTCTGCCTTGTGTGAGCGCTTAGCTTGCTTTTTTTCTTGTTTGAGATGTTCAATCATTCTTTCCAGTCTCTAATGCACTCCATATGTGGTTTACACCCTTTCCGCTTGTTCCGTAGGCACGGTTGCTCCTTGGCAGGTAAGTCTTCTTTAGGGACACTCAGGAATCCCCAAAAAAGTTTTCTTGGAAATCTGCTGATCTGTGTGTTTTTTTGAAAAAAACTTTAGCTACGTCTTTCGTATATCCCACTTTTGGCCTTGTTGGATGTCCGAAATCACAGTCCAATTGCAAACTATCAACTTTGCTTGAAACAATATAATTATAATTATAAATATAATTCATTCATTCATCTTCTTTAACCACTTATTCCCGGATCCGGGGTCACGGGGGTCTGCTGGAGCCTATCTCAGCGCACATAGGGCGAAGGCAGGGGGTTACACCCTGAACAGGTTGCCAATCCATCGCAGGGCCACAGACACACAACCACACACTCACACATATAAACAATTTAGAGACACCAATCAACCTAATGCACTATAAAATAAGTTGCACCAGACATTCATTTTGTGCTTGACACCAGGAAATAGGATTTGCGGTGGTTTATAAAGGACCTTTTTTAAATAAAGTTATTAATAATTGAATAATACTGATAAACCAGAAATAAATCGGTGGCTGCTAGGTGCTCCCCAGTGCGTTAGAGCATGTTTCGTGAGACTGAGTGTAATTTCGTTCATATTTATTGTGGAAAAAAAATTATTACTTTTAGCTAACATTTAACTGCACTGTATACATCCATAAAGTTCGTGGTGGTCTTGACTATCTGCGGTATGGTTAAAACCTTAATTTTACCTCTGTAATTGTAAGATGTTTCCACAATTTATTGTATTAACAACCAAAGAATAAAAATAGGTCAAAGTTACAAGTAAAAAAGGATTTTTTAATCTCTAACAAAGCGATTAAAGACTGTAGTAAAAGTACTTTATTAATTTCGCAACCCTAGTCGGATTAGACTTTAGCAGTAGAGGGGGGCTTACCAGCAATTTTACCCTAATATTTATTTATTTATTTATCACTTATATCCGCTAATTCCCTAAGTCAGGGTCATAGAGTTTCGCTGAAGCCTATCCCAGCTCCAGTGAAGGCCAAATGGTAGGAAGGGTACACCCTGGACAGGTCGCCAGTCTATCACAGGGCCACACACACATTTATCCACACTCCTATAGGCAAGTCAAAATCATCAATCAGTCATAACATACATGTTTTTAAACTGTAAGGATTTGAACACCTGATCATGACATTTGTGGTTTTCTTCAAGCATTCTAGATTTTGGATTTTGGTATTGATCAAATTAAAAACAGACTGAAACTCAGGGGTATTTATATACACAAACTAATTGAGAGGGAAACACGCAACACCTAAATTTAACAAGGGACCAATTAACCAAAGACAAGAATAGGAAGACTCACATGACTTGATACCTTAAACAAGACAACACGAACAAACACGTCTTCATGAACAAGAAACCCTGAAAAACCCTGGTTTCTTTCAAGGTTTTTTTCTCAGTATTGTCACAGATGGAGTTTTGCTTAATTCTCAAAATTCAGGACGAGTTTTCCCTGTATTGTCTTATTTGACACAATCTCTATTGTTAAATGTGCCATATAGATAACTTTAACTTCGAGATCAATTGGCTTGACTTTAGGTGGTGTTGTGGTTAGCAACAGTCGACTCTCAGTCCTGGGTTCGATTCCTGGGCAAGGGGTCTTTCTCTGCTTCGCTTTTCAGGTTCTTCAGAGATGTGTTATGGAATAAACGGGCATAGAAGATGAATGAATGAATGAATTAATGACTTGACTTAAACATTTTAGATATCTTTATGCTTCCAACGCTGTGGCAACTAATTAGGTAAGATGTCCACAAACCATATGTCCTTATTTTTTTACTTTTGACCTTCGGTTTTAGTAAGTGTACCATATCGAGTGCTATAAATTTGGCAGTCAGCTTCCCTATTGTATTCACACCCGGTAAAATGATTTTGTTTTAAAACCTTCTGGCCAAGAAATGCCGTCCACACTTTGACTGCTATGTAACCCCCCCCCCCAAATACAAAACAAAAAAGCCCTTCTCACACTCACTGACACACTGGTGTTTATTTCATTTAACACCTCATTTGCATCGAGTGTTTTCTCATCTGGTCACATTCCAAGAAAGTAAAAACAATTCCCATGAACACACCGGTGCTCATTTCCTCTTTTAGGGGGGTGTGAAAGATATAGTAAAAACGGAAACCAAGGGCATGATGGAAAGGGTATGTTTAAAAAAATAGTCAGACAATGTACAAACCATAATCGGATTAAGATCTATGGATCTGGCATGTCTCTTTCTGTCTTCTTCAACCATGGTATGAATTTTAATTTCGGGTTCCAGTATTGGATTCCTTTCATGTACAATAGTGATAGTCATAATATTTTTGAGTTACGTTCAACAAAATGAACAAATCGTTTCAAAAAATCATTTTGTTAATTTAAGCAGAATATTATTAAAAGGTTCTGTGTTGCTTTCTTTAAACACCTACGACTTACACAAACTTCGATAACACATTTATAATGCCGGCAAAATAAAATAAACAAATTAATTTATTGTTTTGAAGTCTATGGTTATCTACTAACTTTGGGTTTCATCACAAAAAGTCATTAAATAAAAGTCTTTTGGTTTCATTACATAAAACATTTTTATTGCTCATTAATGATGGTAGTTTTATGCTAATTTCTCTATATTTAATATATTATATGCATTATATTAGTATTACTGACTAAAGTATAAAGAGCCGATAACCGGTAACATGAACGAACGAACGATTGGCTCACCCCGAACGGTAAACTTGAATCACTAATATTTTGTACAAAATGGCAAATATATTTATAACTGTAACACTTAATAGTGAATAAAAACATGTAAAAAATAATGTTTAAAAAATCATCTCTGTTTTCGGCTTGTAGGTTAAGTTTAAAATGAACGATTTGCAATGATTTTTGAAATGTATCAAAATAAATCTCCTTGGCGACTCTTAGTCAAATTAGAGCATTAATATGAACGAATCGTTCATGAACTATACATCTCTATTACACAACCCCAAGTTATATTGGTTGAAATGGTTCTGACTAAATAAATGAATAGCCAGGTAGGCATGAGAACATTTACCAGAACAGCATTTGGCAGACGTCGTTATCCAGAGCCACTTACATTTATCTCTTTAATACAACTGAGCAACTAGGGATTTGCTAAGCAGCCCAGCAGTGCTATTTTGGTGGTGTTGGGACTTAAACCTCAGTCTTCCAGTTAGCAGTCCAACATGTTAACCACTGAGCTACCACTTCCACTTTATGGTAAGCAGATAAGCATTGCAAAATATACAAAAAAACAGAAATTGTTGAGAAATGCTTGATGGTTAACTAAATCTGAACTAAAAAAGACTAGGAGGTGTTTTTTTTCAGTGCGCCACAGGCCAATGTGGTTGATCCAGACGGACGACTGCAAGTAATGCATGTCTGTAGTTAAAGTATCTTGTGTGAGGGAAGAAAGGGCTCAACCAGAGCAGGAATATCTAACATTTTTGTCATGGTAGGGGCAGTATTGCTAATCCCTTATCAGCAATACTGCTGTGTATGCATGTGTGTGTGGTCTCCTACTGCGTTAATGAGGCTTTATAAATGTAAACGATGGAGAAATGGCAGCACACAAAAGCACCCATTGAAAAAAAATAAACAAACCAATCTCAGACAGTAATATCAGCCAAAATAAAACTATTTCACCCCAGTCAGGATTTATTTCTCTTAACAGTCTCCAGGACATTTGTTTCTTTCTTTCCTTCTCTTTTCTTAACCATCATCTGCTTTTTATACTTCTTTTTTTCTCTCGTTTATCCTTAAGAGTGACTTAACACTGTTTTTACACAATTATAGACAGCCGTCTCTCACCCTCTTTGTCATTTTTACTTCAATGCTATATAATAGGTTTGTCCCAGATAAACATCGGTATCAGGTTTATTTATTTATTTATTTTTTTTCATTTTTATACCCGCTTATTCCCTAATTCAGAGTCATGAGGGGTATATTCGGTATATTCCAAATCTAGAAAAAAATTGATTCTGTGTATTTAGTTTGAATGTCCAACTCCTACCTCTATAATAACCTCCACACTGTTAGTAAGAATTTGCACTCGTAACTGTGGGGATGTGCCCATTTAGCCACAAAATTATTAGTGGAATTCGACTCTAGTGTTTGTCTGGGGTGGAGATATAAAATCTAAATCAATTTACAGATAGAAATTCCTTTCAATCACTCATTAAGTGGATCCGAGTCTTATGAGTCTTTTAAGTCCTTTGAGTCAATAGGTATTTTGACTGATTTTGCCATATTCACAGAATCCTTGGACCCATGCATGTCACCCACCGAGCCTATGAGATTCAGTTTCGATACACAATACCACCGAGTATTGACCGATTCCATGATTTAGATGAATCAGCTTAATCAGCTATTTATTCCTTTGGATTTATTTTATTCCTTTGGATTTATTCCTTCTAGTCTGGGGTACTGGACTTAAAGTTACTTCACTTCCATTATGTCTTGATGAAGCTTAGTGGCTTTGTGAATTGAACAAAACTGGAACAAAGCTGTTTGAGTCTCTTAGTTCTAGCATCACGCATCAAGGGTGTCCAATCTCGGTCCTTACTCTCGGTTCTGAGTACCCAGAGTAAACCCACGCAAAAACCCAGGTGCTGGTCTGGTCCTAAATAAATATTTTTGTTAACCAAAAAACTCTTTACACAGCATTTTGCAGGATCTTTGTAACATATATTGCACAGTCTCACCAACGTCGGCAGGAAGAGTAAATGTAAATGTAAACGTTTCAAATGTATAAATAAAATTCATGTATAGTGTTAAAACAATAAAAACATTTTATGATGTACTACTGTGGTTACTCTTTTATACATTTTGCAGCCATATTTTTTTGGAGGGGGGGAGACACTTTGCATATTTACAGAAGTAGACTGCCATTTCTGCCATTTTATGAATATCGAATGCTGTAAAAACAGCCAGACTTCATTGATCCACATAAGTGAAAGCAGAGTGTAAGTTAAATCCTTTGTGTGCCCCTCAAGAAATGTGCTGACTACATCTAGTTTTCTGTGAAGAACCCTGTATGTAAGTAGAGCAAAATTCAGTTCACACACTCATACACACACACAACACACACACACACACTATTCAAATCTGAGCTCTGGTACATTCATTGCTACGTTTTCATACCATGTATTCCATATTGGATGCAGATGGATAAACTTGACCTCTGAGTTTGTTGTGTAGATCCAGGATGGCCTGTTTATCAATAGCACTTATAGCCCTTTTCCCTCTGGGTTTGGAAGAACTTTCATTAGCATATTTTTCCAGGAGAGAGCTCAGCTCAGTGGTGTTAAAGAAAGTCATGGAGAAAGCACTCTGGGATAAAAAAAACAAAGCTAATCCTCCTAGCCATGCACGACTCATAGTGACTTTTGACCCTTGGGAGATGAACTTTGGATAACTGCGTCTTGGTATCTGTGGAAGAAAAGAAGAAAATTAGAACAACCAACCTATCAACCTACCTAGGGTTACAGTTTGGACAATTTTATAGTGGACAGTGTATCATTATATGTATTCCACTGATTATATTTTTTAAATAAAACATTTATTCATTCATTCATCCAATCATCTTCTATACATGTTTTTCCTGAACTTGGGGTCATGGGGGTCTTCTGGAGCCTATCCCAGCACACACAGGGCGAGAGGCAGATGTACACCCTGGACAGTCACACAGTCAGACTCACTGCTTTGGGTGAATCAGAATTACCAATTAACATAATGCACATGTTTTTGGATGGAGGGAAGAAACCGGAGTACCTGGAGAAAACCCATGTGGAAAATATGCAAACTCTGCACATTCATTTATTCATTCATTCATGTTCTAAACTCACTTATTCCCTGCCTCAATGGCAGTAAAAAAGCAAACAAACAAATAAATAATTGCATTAAACTATTATAACTATTAAATCATACTATATACTAATAATTATTATAGTCTGTCATTAAAGTAAAATGACCAGTTTTTAAATCCAGGTAAAATAATAATAAAAGCATAGGTTTGGTAGATCGCAAACTTTAGGCCCTGGATCCATATACAACACTAAAAATGGGACATCAGAAAGTTTCCTGACACGCCAACAGATGGCAGCACAAGGCTGCACACAAGGCTGGTGCACCCTGTGATCGTGTATGCAGTGACCTTGTACTGCCATCTGCTGCCGTGTCTCAAAAAATGTTGATATTTTATGATTTCTAATTGATTTTATTGTATTTATTTATTTATTTTGCACATACTTTTACTTATTTTATTGACTTCACTTTTGTCATATATTCTATTTTATAATTTGTTGCTGAAATACCTTTTTTATTTTATTTCTATTGTCTTTAATTTTCTTCTAGTCCTCAGAACTGTCTATGTCTTGTTGTATCCAAACGCTAACAGCAATCATGGTACCTTGAGCGATTAAGTTAAAACAAATGTGTCAAGTTCCTCCTGATGAAACATTAGTTACAGTATGGGATTGGATCTAGAAATGTGCGGTTTCAGCAAATAGGTTCAACTGGAACATTTAAAGAATAATCCAATGTGACACACAAAAATCTTTAATGAATTGCTTTTATACAAAAAAATATCACATGTATAGCAATAATAAAATTCATATATAATACGATTAACATAAATAAATTATCATTTGAAGGCTGATTCAATGATTATTAATTTCTATGAACAATAAACCATATACGTACATACAGGATATCCTCAGATCTTCTCTGGTACAGGTTAAAGATGCTCATTCAGTTCTTGTGTGTGACTTAAGTCATTAACAAGCTTCCTGACAGCAAAGTGTTTTAAAATTGTACATCCAACTTGGGAATAAACATGTCCTCTGTCTTCTCTGGTTGACTAATGCACAAGGCTCTGCACCAGGTTTGGATTTATGCTGATTTCAGCTTCTGGTGTCGAATATCCTGTGGAAAACACACCTCTATATCCAACCCATTCAGAGGTTAGTGGGACATAGACCAACAGCACCAATGCCAGCTCCAATGGTTTGTGTGTGTGTGTGTGTGTGTGTGTGTGTGCAGGCTGGTTTAAATATCTTGGTAAGCTCAAATGTCTCCATGGAGAAAAAAATTTCTTTTTGGGGACATTTGAATAAAACAAATAGGTTCGGTTAGGGTTAGAATTGGTTTAGTTGGCAGCATGGTGTCTTAGTGGTTAGAACTGCTGCCGCTTCACAGCAAGAAAGTCTCAGGTTCGTATCCCCTGCAGGGGGTCCTACTGTGTGGCGTTTACATGTTGCTTGTGTGGGTTTAATCCAGGTTCTCCGGTTTCTTCCTACAGTTCCAAAAAACTCTCATTCATCTTCTACACCTGCTTATTCCCGAACCTCGGGGTCACGGGGGTCTGCTGGAGCCTATTCCAGCACACACAGGGTGAGAGGCAAGGGGTACACCCTGGACAGGTTGCCATTCCATTGCAGGGCCACACACACGACAACATGCCCTTACATTCACTTTTATGGGCAATGTAGAATCACCAATCAACCTAATGCACATGTTTTTGGACTGTGAAGAAAAAACTGAGTACCCAAAGGAAACCCACGCAAGCGCTGGGAGAACATGCAAACTCTGCACAGAAAGACCCAAGAATCGAACCAACGACCTTCTTACTGTGAGGCGAATGTGCTAACCACTATGCCACTGTGCCGCCCTGTAGGTTTGTTTGTGATTCTAAATTGCCCATAGAAGTAAGTGTGACTGTGTGTGTATGTGCCCTGTGATGGACTGGTGATCTGTCCAGGGTGTACCCCTACTATCTTTCATCCTTTTAGAGAGCTGGGATAGGTTCCAGCAGACCCATGTGACCCCTAATTAGGGAATAAGTGGGAAAAGAAGATGAATGAATAAATAAATGAATGAATAATACAGACAATAAGCTGGAGATTAACATCCATGCGTGAGCCACCGGTTTTTAAACTCTGAGTGAAGTTGTGTAATAGTCGTTTTTCTGAAGCTTTACTTTGTTTTAGGGATGGAAACTCTGAAATGGTTAGTATTTCGCACTGCTAAACGTTTCCGTCTAATCAGATTCAAGCCAAACCTGAGCAGCACCGTTGCTCCAAACAAAGAACAGCTACCCGTTTATATTTATTTTTAGACTGGAAGGGTCTTGGAAAAGTTTAAGTGTGAAAGCTCTGCTCATTGATTACATTCTGCAGTTCTCCGTAACATTAACAAATCTGTGAAAGTACAGCACATGTGCACCGCTCACCAATAGGAAAATTTACAGCTGCCACAATTTCACTTTTCATTATTGGAAACCATAAATCATCGGAATCATAAGTGTATGTTCATGGAAAATACCTTTATTCTGTCACATATACTTTAGCGTTTAGCACGATGGCCTCACAGCAAAAAGGTCCTGCTTTCGATTCCCGGGCAAGGGGTTTCTGTGTGTTTTTTTGCATGTTCCCCCCTTGCCTGCGCAGGTTTACTTCGGGTTCTGCGGTTTCCTCCCGCAGTCTAAAAACATTAGGTTGTTTGGTTATTCTAGGAGTTGTAGAATTGCCCATAGGAGTGAGTGTAAGTGTGTCGGTGTGGCCCTGCGATGGACTGGTGACCTATTCAGGGTGTACCCCTATCTTTCGCCCTACGTGTGCTGGGATAGACTCCAGCGGAGATCAATGAATTTACATTTACGGCATTTGTCAGATGCCTTTATGCAGAGTGACTTACAATAGAGCAATAGGGGGTTAAGAGCCTTTTTCAGCTTGGTGGTGCTGGAAATCGAACCGCGGTCTTTCTGGTATCAGTCCAACCACTTTAACCAATAGTCCATCTCTTCCCTCCATGTTATAAATGTAACATCTTAGACAGGAATGTAACAGAGCACAGGTTCAGTGCCACGACAGTCTTGCTCAAGATCCCAACAGTGGCTGGCTGGTGGTGGTTTTTCAGGTATTTCTGGTCTTCATATCAATATTCTACTGTATTCATTAGTTCACAAACAACTGTGATATAGTCACAAACATGGTTAGCTGACAACCAGAAAACAGTGGCCTAAGGTGTTGGACTTAACCCAGAAAGACAGTGAATCGATTTCCAGCACCACCAAGCAACCACTTTGGGCAACTAAGCTAAGCCCTGATTGCTCTGGATGAGGGCATCTGCCAAATGCTGTAAATGTAAATAATGTAATAAAGGTTGTTTGATGTTTGATTGAAGCAGTGGTAGCGCAGTGGTTAAGTTGTCAGACTGATCTGGGTTCGATTCCCTCCCATAACTAAGTATGCCACTTTAAATAATAACCATAACCAGTTCAGCATCAACGACAAACAGTGACTGGCAAACATTTGAAAGGACTAAAATATCTTACTCACTGCTGCCCTCCGTTGTAGCTCCTAAAGGATTACAACTCTTTTTTATTAGAGTTTATCGAATGCACCTACACTCATTTTTTACTCTTGTCTCCATTGGGCTCCTTTGGCCACTTTAATAGATTACAGTTTTTTAACTAATTTAAACGCAGGGCTGTAGACAGGTGCCAACCTTAGAGAGGTGGGCAGACAATTATTTTTGGGGTTAGGGCTAAGGTGATAGGTATTCTATAAAATTTTACTAATAAAATGGATTGTTGTACTAATATTCTTGCTTGGGTTCGGTTAAGAAATTCTGTTGTCAAGTTAAGCACAAATATGTTTTAACATTTTTTAATAAAGGTTTATTTTTAATTTTAGGAATGACTTATTACGGGACCTATGAACACATTCAAGCAATATTATAACATTATTAAAAATTCATTCTTTCATTGATATTTTATACCTGCTTATTTTCAAACCCAGGGTTATGGGGATAGCTGGAGCTTATCCCAGCACACATAAGTGAAAGGCAGGGGACAAGTCGCCAGTCCATCACAGGGCCACACACACAACCACATGCACTCGCAATTTAGAATCACCAATCGACCTAATGTACATGTTTTTGGACTGTGGGAGAAA
>JAOTQW010000019.1:2763009-2773506 GCA_026260075.1 Sisor rabdophorus
CCCTGTCTCTCGCCCTATGTGTGCTGGGATAGGCTCCAGCAGACCCCCGTGACCCTGAGTTTGGGAAAAGCGGCTATAGAAGATAAATGAATAAATGAACTATATAAATAAGTATAAATATAATTATACTAGGGCGGCACGGTGGCTTAGTGATTAGCAGTGTTGCCTTACAGCAAGAAGGCTCAGGTTTAAGTTCTCCATCATAACTTCTAACTTGGTCATTAGAAGTAAATTTATATGTTTATACATGTACAATATTTCATGTTTATATAGCTATATATATCTTTTTATGTCTATTATTGTAAGGGGAAGTACACCCAGAACACAGGGGTTAAAACCCACCAGACCAGACAGACCTTTATTCCAAAGAAGAAACACAAATATTCAAAGGCTAGAGTTTAGCAAACTTAAAAGTCTAAGGCACAAACTGTGGACTGAGAGAAAGACAGGATTACCTGAATAACACGGGATTCTCTTTAAAATCTTTTTTTTAAATGCTGGGAGCATGAAAAGTCTGAAAACCTCTGAGGAACACAAAGCCTGCAAATCGTGGGAGATCTTTTGGATGTCGAGGAAAAGTGGTAGCAAGTTCTTCTTCCAATGATGAGTCCAGACAGAGAGTGAGTGAAAGTGAGCTGTTTAAATAAGGAAAAATGAGTGTCAGGTGCATATGATCAGAACTCAGGGAACTCTAGCGGTGAACCAAAAAGGGGCCTGGCGTGTCCATAATAATTATTAAAATGCAATAGAAGCAAAATTGAATTAGACTGAATTGATGCAAGTTTTTTTCCTTTAGAGAATTCCTTCATTTACTTCTTTTAAACATATCATTCTTCCGCTCTGAATAGACAGCATATGGTTCGATGAATATGAATTATCCATTAAATTACCCAGCATGCTCCATGTTTTTTTCTCTCTCTCTGTAGGTCTCAGATGCCCAGTGCTCTGTTGGCTGCCTTTAACCACAGTGTATCGAGTCTCGGTGAGGCCGATGGCGCCCCGTATTTCGGGATTCGGCCCAGCCCGTTTTCTGGTACTGATGCTACTGATCCCTGGAAAAATGTCCCATTGGGGTGTAGCGGTGAACACAGAGTCACCCTGCCACCGAGCTGAGCATCCTTTCATCTCACATGCAGGTGAGACTCACACTTTTTCTATATTCGTGGCATCAATAACATTTGCATTTACATTAGTAGCATTGGCAGACGCCCATATCCAAAGCGATTTTTATATTATTTATCCCACTTGGCATATATGGCTTAAGGGCTTTGCTCAGGGGCTAAGTGGTGGTAAATTGGTGGTGCTGGGAATTGAATCTTCCAATTATCAGGCCAACACCCTAACCAGTTGACTACCACTTTTATCAGACATATTATAGCCCATGTTGTACGATTTAGATTTTGACAGCGTTATTTAAAATTTTGAATTATCAATAAGCAAATGGTGTTTGTTTTTATTTAAAAAAAGACAGTATTACAGCCGTATTACATTTTTTTATTAAATCACAACCTTTAAACATTTAACAATTACGAGCCTTATTTTTACAACCATAAAGTTTAAAGAAACAGAAATGTGACTTTAAATTTATTCCCATCTGCATAACTAAATATACACACATCTATTTTTGGTCACAAAAGCAAATTAGTTTAATTCGTAACTAATTCACTCATTAGTTAAAGTACATAAACAGTAGTACCCGACATGATTTCGACATGTTTTTTCAAATTAAGCTTTAGAACCACCAAGATAATCAAGACATTAATAGGATTGTGGGAAAGGGAAAAAAACTGTCCAAAATAAGCTCGATGATCTTACCCAGCATTACAGCTTTGTTCGACCAAAAACTACACCGGGCTATTATTCAAACCAGCTGAAGCTGAATATGAGTAAACACTTTTAAAGTCCTAACCGGTGCCTGCAAACTTTTACTTAATTACTGTCCTCTTTGCCGCTCCATGAAATTATAGATTGTGTGAAATCGATGTTATTTTAAGAGTACTCAATAACCAATCAAGCTGCTCAGAGCCAGAAGGCGTTCAGATTGTTTAAAACAAGGACAAGGTCACTTTCAAGGAAGTAGTTTAAAAAAAGTATGTCATGTGTTTGAACCTGTATTTATTTTACTAGACATGATTAACTTGAGCCGCTGAGGTTTTGCTTTTTTTATTTATTTTTTTACAAACACAAAGAGACTGAAAACGGCTGAAAGATTAGGGTTTAATACCCTTGCTAAAAGGTGCAATTTCTTTATTTTTTCATTGGCACCTTTCAGACTAGTGCCAAAAAAAGTTAAGCTTAGTATGTCTGTAAATACACACACACACACACACACACACACAAATTATATCTGATGTGCTATCCTGGTGGGGTGTAATGGGTATTTTCTTACCCCTAACCCTAATCTCAACTAACCCACTATAACCTTTCTGTATTTTTACTTTCTTTAAAAAAACTCTTTTTGTTTGATTTCTAAGATTTTGGACTGACAGCAAGCTCAGTTTTAGTCCCCACCATAACACGATTCCCCACGTGTCTGTGTAGATCCTGGTTTGGGTCCCTAAAAGGGTTTATAAACCTAAACACACACAAATGCCTGGTTTTCTTTGTTTTCCATTGGTGTAATGGTTTTTACACTGAACAAACTGTATTTTCTAACCCTATCCCTAGCTTTATCCCTATCCCCTAACTCCAACCCTAAGCCCTATCCCTAACATCTAACCTTAACCTTTCTGTATCTTAACTATCACAAAAAACTCATCTTGTTTGATTTATAAGATTTTGTAGCCATGCAGATTAATTTTATTCCCCACTGAGACTCGAGTAACCTACGTGTATGTGTATTTATGGTAGGTCCCCACCAGGCTTTTTTAAACCTGCACATACACACACACACACACACAAACACACACACGCACGCACACACGCACACAATTGCACTCCTTTTAAATCTTAGAAATGCAGAGCCAACACAGTGTCAAGTTGTAAGTTGGATTATTACAATTTCAAACAAATGGGCTACAATACAATACAGCTTTCACTGCGTTTTTTTTTCCTGTGTGTGTATGCGTGTGTGTGTTTGCATTAATCCAAGATCCTACACAAAGTTAGGAAAAATTATCACACACAAAACACAGAGACAATAAAACTGATTCAGTCACAAAGAAAGCTTTATGCAGTATGCCTGGTGGGTTAGGAATATTTCCACGCTTGAATACTGTATGTCTTCTTGTGTATTTTTTGTAAAATTCTTTTTAAAAGTGTAAAATTTTCATCTGGGGTCCAGATTTTGCTCCAGACAGATGATGTGTATCCAGTTGTGGATTTCCACACTATACTTCCACATTCAGACTCAATTTGTGTGTTGGTGTGTTCAGGGGTGTTCTCAGGAATCAGGGTGTCCTGCCCAACCTTCCTGGTATCCTTAGCTCCAACCCTAATCAAACAGACCTGAACCAAGTAATTAAGATTGAGGGTTAAAACAAGCTAGGAGGTAATGCTTTATACAGGAAGTACACTCTTTTGTACTAATATATATTAAGTTGAGGGTAATGAGTGTGAGTATCATAAATCCTTGTCAATTAGTTTTCTTCACTCTCGCCTGGCAATATTTAACAATGATGACCATGCATGGACTCATCTCAGTCCAAAGCTCAGGCCCCGGTGCTGGCAAGGCACAGCACAAGCTGGAGTTAACAGAGGAGTATGACATGGAACTAGCCTCTACCTGTTCCCCAACAACTAGGTCCTCGAGTCTGAATCTGGCCGCTCTGCAGATTCTTCCCTCCAGGGAGAGGTCAAATGACAGCCCTCATAAACTAAAGAGGTTTAAACCTTAGGTATAGTGGCAGGGGTGGAGTCCCCACCAGAAAGTGTTGGATATGGTCACCAGGGTGGGGCCAAATGAAAAATTGAAAAAGGAATGTTCATCCCTCACCTAGGGATGGTAAGGATGCTAGATGAAGGATGAACAGCCCTTTATTCAATATTTAATTTGGCCCCACCCTGGTGACCATTTCCATCCTTTCATCCATCCTAATGTCTAAACCTCTATTATGGGATGGATCAACTTTTACAGAATCCTTGCACTGTGAGTATGAGGATGTATGGCTACCAGGCAATCCCATGGCTTTCTGTCTACAGGTGCATCTTTTTGTGTGGTAAGCTACCCGTAAAAGGACTAAAAATAGCACCCCCTTTTGGCAGAGAAAGTATGTCTCGGTAGGTCAGGCAGGTACCTGTTTACACACTGCTACATTGCTGGAGTCTTAAACTGACCTACTGAAGGACCACATAACGGTTCCTAAAAAAATCGCTTTGGAAAATGGCCTGAGAGCCCAGAAATCCCTGCTTCTGTATGAGACAGTGCACGGCATGGAAAATCATGTACACCAGTCAACTTCAGTAGCTCCTGTAAACAAGTATTCCAGATTCTAAAGCAATTACCTTCCAAATGGGTAGGCAGAGGAGAAAAACTGGCAAGTCAAAGCCTGTTATTCTTTTCCCTAAAGGAGAATACACACACTTTCTATGCTCATAAATTGACTTCTATCATTGAAGCTGGAGTCTCTCTTGTGTGTAATTTAAACCGTCAGAAATCAATGCAGATGTTGGGAGGCCCATGTCCAAAATATGAGTCAGTCCCCAAGAGGTGCTTGTTTTTTCATGTACCACGGTATATCATTTTTTATTGTTTCAAAGATGGTGAATCAAATTCTGCCAAGACAACAGACTAAAGCCTCGGTGGTTTTATGTACTGAAATACAATCAGGATGAAATTTGTCTACTGGATCAATCTACTAGATAAGACTTAGGAAGGTGTCCAGTGTATGTTTTAGCCTCAGATGCTCAGAATGCATTAATAGCAAATCTTTGTACACTGTTTTTTTTATTGTCATTATTTTTAAATGCACATACTGTCTTACCTAGTCTCAGCCACGGATAGGACGTCCACAAACAATCGACTAACAGTCTGGCGCATATGGTGTCACATGCTGGGGTGTGAAGGGAGCAGGAGGACAAAGGAAATTGGATGCAACATAAACTTTATTTCGGAAATAAAACAAAGACATACCCAGAAAAGACACAAAGAAATAATTCTCCAGAGGAACAGAAGACAATTAGCATCAGCATTTAGCATCCGGAACTGAGGAATACATAGTAAAGCCCTCGAGACATTAGCGATACAAGTGTTTAGCATCTGGAACCGAGGAATACATAGTAAAACACTGGATAGATTAGCAAGACATTAAAACTTAAAGACATTATGACATAAAGACATCTATGAAAAAAATAACAGATGGAAACACATTGTTATACAACACATGGATTAAAGAAAATTACGCATACCTAGATTAACTTGGAAACAAGCCACACCTAAAAAAAAATAGGGCAGGGGTGTCCAAACGTGGGCCTGAAGGGTGTTCTGCTGAGTTTATCCCCAACCCTAAACAAAAACACCTGAAACAACTAGTAAAGACCCTGCTAGGTTTATTTAAAACTTACAGGTAGGTGTGTTGAGGTAAGTTTGAGCTAAACTCTGAGGGACACTGTGACCCTTCAGGGTGGAGATTGGACATCCCTGCAGTAGGGGACTAATGAATTAAAGACATCACTTGGGATGGAACAAACAGGATTTAGGTGAACACAGTTTCCTTATGCCATTTGTCGTTCCTGTAGGGAAAAACCTGATCAAATGACATATGGCACATTATTTAACTTTTTAGCCGCTTTCAAAATAAGGGAAATAAAAAATTAATGTTGATGAATTGTTTTAATATTTTAATGCTTATGTTTCAATTGCTTATAGGAGTGAGTGTGAGTGAGTGTGGTTGTTGTCTATGTGAGGCCCTGCGATTGACTGGTGACTTTATTAAGGTGTAGCCCTTTCCTTCCTTGTGTGTTGGGATAGACCACCATGACCCCCAAGTAAGGAATAGAAAGATGAATAAATAAGTATATGGTGTTTGCATCGCCAGTCTGCCACTGTGGGGTTTCTAAGCAAGTCCCTTAACCCTTTCCTTTCCAGGGGCGCTGGATCATAGCTGATCCTGAGCTCTGACCCTAACCTTCTAAAAAATGTGAAAATACATTTACATTTATTTAGCACTAGTATTACACACAGTTTTCAGAAACTGCCTTGTCAGTGGATGTTACCGTTGACAGACGCATCCATGTGCATGACTGAAGAATTGGTCACAAGTCCTTGGATGGTCTTGAGATTTAAACAGTAACAATCCAGTACTGTGTGTTTTGAGGGACGTTCCAGTCTCTTAATATAGTAAAATGATGTGTGCGGTGGTGTTAATATTCAAACTGCAGGTGTTCGACTTTGACCTCCGTTTCCCTCCATATCTATAAAAGTGATAACGATCGTATTCCATGAGTAATCTAAAGCAGGGTCCTTTAACAGCCTGCCTAATCTACAAGCAGATCAGAGCTTCTACTTATGACGTGCAACAACATCTTTGCTTTTAGCCGCAAAGTCAAACGTTCAGTTGCAGCAGCAAGAATTCCTCAAAACTCGTAACAAGGGTAAACTGTAAACATGGTGTTCCGTCATGCTGAATTTGAACCAGCGTCTTTGAAAAAATCAATAGAGTCGACGAGACATCTGAGTGCGTCTCTCCATTCCCTGTGTTACCACAAAACAATAAAACAGTACCCCCTTTTTCATCTACTACATCACTAGAAGTGGTCATTTTTTCAATTTCACAGATGGCAGCTCAAAGTCTGTAGAGACAACACAGACCACAGCCTCGGATCAGTTTGATGTATGCCTGCTATATCATTATACTCTGTGGAATTTCTGCAGAAGGGGCAGTTTTGACTAGACGTAGGTTTGGTCGGCGGGTTGAGTGATGTGCAGCGATGTATTTACATGCTGTTAGAGCTACTGCTTTTTGGAGGATCGATAGTTTTTTAACAGTAGTGTTACTGAAATGTTCAACAAAATATCAATGTCCAGCATTTTGATGGACTGGTTATTCCAGACCTGTCAGAATTCTCCTTACCCAAGCTCGCTGAAAACTTTTGAAATGAATCTGTTATACACATATAAGTGCTAAAGTCTTTATATAGTATATAAGAGGCATCTGTTTTAAACCACCTTTGTTCAAAGTAGGTCATTTCTGTCTGGACCTGTCTACCATGTTTTGAAATAAATTCTGGTTCTAGTATTTCACTTTGGTTCAGTCATCTTTTATACCTACTTATTCTCTAATTCGGGGTAAAGGAGGTCTGCTGAAGCCTATTCCAGTTCTCTGAAATAGGTAGTAATAATAACCAGGGGTACAGCCTGGACAGGTCACCAGTCTATCACAGGGCCACACACACTTACACTTAATCCTGAGAGCATTTTAGAATTAATAATCAACCCAACATTCGTGTTTTTGGACTATGGGAGGAAACCGGAGAACCCGGAGTAAACCTATGCAAGCACAGGGAGAACATACAAACTCCACACAGAAAGACTGATGAACCGGAATCAAACCTGGGACCTTCTTTCTGTCAAGCAAAAGTGCTAACCTCTAAACCACCAGTTTGCCCTGGAGATAATAATGACAGTGAGAGTTAGACAAAATACAATATATATATAAAATATGGTACTTTTATTTTATATATTCAATCATTCATTCATTTATTCATCAAGCCCATCCTAGCGCACATAGGACAAAAGGGAAAGAGAAAACCCTGGACAGGTTGCCAGTCCACTGCAAGGTCAAGCATAGACAAACAACCACACGCATTCACATTTAATCCTATGGGCAATTTAGTATCAGCAATCAATCTTATGCAAAAGTTTTTGGACTAAAAACCGGAGAAAACCCCTTGCTTAGTAAAAGCACTATTCCCCCTTTATTTTACAGCTGTTTTTTTTTTTTTTTTGCACGGCGGAGAGTTAAAACGTGTCTCCAGCATTTTGTTTCTTGATGACAGGTTTGCAAAACAGATGGTCTCTTTTTCATCCTGACCTGCGAGTAGGGTTTTTGACAGACCCGCCATTTAGAAGTTTAAGATCTGAAAAGAGCAGAAAAGAAAAAGAGACTTAAAGCCTTTTGCTTTTTTGCTCTCTTAAATAGCTTTTTATGGTTTAATTAACAACATTTAAAAAAACCCCTTCAATGAATTTTTAATCTTCTGATCAGCAAAAAAATGGTAATACACGTCTTTCGCTGCTGTCACCGTTGATGGTCGGCTGGTTTGTTTTATAAAGATGTGTGACGGTCTGAAGGGAAGGCAAACTGTCGTATCGGTTTCAAAGCGGCCATTAGTAATGTCAGCATTTGTGAAACTTTAATTGGCCCTTAGGGTAACATTTTTTAAGGGTTTATTTAAATACACCGCTGCCGCATGTAATCCAGATTGTCTGTCATAGTCCATTTCCATCTGCGGAAACACTCAACATGTGTTTTTTTTATTCCCAGTAGGCAAAGTGTAAGAAATGCATTCACTCGTTTATACATTTAAGAGAAAGCTGCTTCTTTTTTAAGTAAAAGAAGTCATAAGCTTTTTAATAACTACTTACTCCACTTAAATTTCCCCCAAATATTGCATTTTTATTGCCCACTTGTTTATGGCTTTGGATTGGCTTGTCGCGCCTGATTTATAGACCTGCTTTAGGCTCTCCTCCCTCTGTAATGCTGCTTCGAAGGCTATTAAAAATGTAGTTTCCAAAGTAAATTTACAGTTGAATGAAAAGAGCAAATACACATGACGAGAAATAAAAAAGCTTCCGGTTTGACTTAGCCAAAGGTACAACTGATATTTCAAACCTCTTTCCAAATTGGAATCCTAACACCCAGGTGAGAGGATTCGATACACATCCAATCTGAAAAAGAAACAGCAGGGTAATTTTTTTTCCTTTGAATACAAACATCACTGGACATATAAATCGTTTCAAAGCAGAATTCATTTATTCAATCATCTTTTATACCGCTTTATTTCTTAATTTGGGGTCACAGGGATCTGCTGAAGCCTATCCCAGCGCACATGGGACAAAAGACTTATCAATCCAGTGTTTCACCCTGGACAGGTCGCCAGTCCATTGCAGGGCCACACATAGACAAACAACCACACACTCACACTCACTCCTATGAGCAGCTAAGATTTACCAATCAACCTAATGTACATGTTTTTGGACTGTGGGAGGAAAGCATAATATCAGGAGTAAGCCCACGCAAGCATGGGTAGAACAGACTTCGCACAGAGAGACCTCTTGCCTGGGAAATAAACCCAGGACCTTCTTGCTGTAAGGTTACCTTGCTAACCTCTATGACACTGTACCACCCACCAAAGGAGAATTCTAAAAAGCCAACTTCTTGTCTTACAGCTGCAGGCGGAAATCCGCAAGGAAATAAAATAGGAGCAGGAAAACTGTCTAACATTCTGTAATATCACAGTTCGCAGTAGACACCGGATCTGGTTACAACCTTCAGTTTGTGAAAGGTGTCAAAAGTTGACAACATGAAAGCTGTCTACATTGTCCAAAGAAAGGACCCTAATGTAAAGCATTCATTTATCCAGAGTGACCTATACACAACAGTCTCTGTTACACAACTGAGCAATTGGGTTAAGGACCTTGTGCCCAACAGTGGCAACCTGGTGAACCTGGAAAACCTTAACCACCACTGCGCCACTCCGTCCCCATAGTCTTTCCTCTTATATTATGTATTTTTCACCTGGAAGGAGGACACTGTTCTTTTATTTTCCACTATTAAAAAAAGGGTTGGGCCATGATAAGCTTAGGCTACGGAAAATGCGTGTCACAGAGGTCTTCAGGAGCCTATCTGAGCTCCCATGGGGTGAAATGCAGGGGTACACCCTGGACAGGTCACCAGTTCGTCGCAGGACAACACATAGACAAACAAACACACTCACTCCTATGTACGTAAACGAACGAAAGCACAAAAAGAACATGCAAATCCAGCACGGAAAGACTTCTTGCAAGGAAATCGGACCCGGAACCTTTTTGCTCTGTTGGTAGGTAGCCTAAAGCCTGCCTCTGCATTTACCCATTGCCGACTACTTCTCTCATTGTATGCTAGTGTCTTTTTGTACCACCGACTGGACAATCTTTGTACAGGACAGGCAGCCGAGGCTGTGGGATAGACTGAGAAATGAGAAAGAGAAACACTTTTACAACATTTGGTAGACGCCTGTGTCCAGAGACACTTTTTTAAAGGGCCTTTCTGTGATGGTTTAGTGTTGCTGGGAATTAAACCCTGGTCTTTTCACCATCAGTCCACCCAAGGGTTAAGATATTGCAATACTAATCAGAATATTCCCAGCACCACCCAGTTCATTTATTCATTCATTCATCTTCTATACCCGCTTAGTCCCGAACTCGGGGTCACAGGAGTCTATCCCAGCGCACATTCAGCGAAAGGCAAGGGGGTACACCCAGGACAGATCGCCAATCCATTGCAGGGCCACACACACAAAACCACACGCACTCACACATTCACTCCTACGGGCAATTTAGAGTCACCAATCAACCTA
>JAOTQW010000019.1:2813228-2826027 GCA_026260075.1 Sisor rabdophorus
GGGATAGGCTCCAGCAGACCCCCGTGACCGGGAATAAGCGGGTAAAGAAGATGAAATGAAATGATTTTAGTAAAAAGTCCAGAAAGTCGTGAGGGGTTTCCTTATGATAAACTATTTTAAGAATGAGAACTAATTTACTCAATAGTCTGTGACACACTGTAGACCCCTTTTTGTGCCCCCACTCACAAGATAATTTAGTTTCTTCTGATTGATTTATTTGTGAGGTCTATTTCATCCTCCAACCAATTACTCATGTCTGCTCTATAGTCCTGGTTAAAGTTCAAGAGTAATTGCACTCTGTTCATCAGCTTTAGGCTATGGAATACTTTGACCTTATCCATCAGGTCCACTTCTAAAGCAGTTTGGGATGAGGATGGTTATTGGATTATCTGGTAAACTGATTGAGGTGCCAGTATTCCAACAGCTGAAATCGTGTCTGAGTTTTTCATCAAGTCAGTGAGAAATTGCTGGAAGCAGTGCAGAAGTTAGGATTGGGGATGCAAAGGTTCTAATGTAGAAAAGAATATTCATTTGGAGATTGTTTTTTTCCACAGGAACTGACATGAACTGACCTGACACAAGGTGATATGAGATAAGATGGCGTGGTGAGACATGACCAAACAAGCCGCAAAATATGAAAAATGACATATGAAAAAATGATATATGAAGTGGTGGCTTGGTGGTTCTGATACAAAAAAGACTGTGGTTCAATTCCCAACACCACCAAGCTAACACTGTGGCCTCCATTGCAAGACATGACATGGCATGGCATTATATAATGTGACATGTCAAAGCATTCCAAGACATGATGGGAATTGGTGGCTTGGTGGGACCCAACCAGTGTGTGCCCCCAGAGCAAGGTCGTCGACTGCCAATTTTCTTAGTTTTATCAAAGAGATAAATGCAAGTCACTCTGGGGAATGTCTGCCAATTGTGGTAAATGTAAATGCTATGTGATTTTTGTGGCACAGTTACGCTAGCTTGTTAGCAGTCATGTGATGTGAATGACGTGTAAAATAGCAAGACAAGGTGAAAAGTCTGCAGCGGTTTATACATTATTTTGGGGAAAAAAAAGCCATAAACAGAAAACCACGACACATGTTGGATGTGTCCACTACATCATCAAAAAATGCCAATTCTTTACTAAACAAATATCCAGTCAGCTCCAGTCTTGAGTGTGAGTGGTTATTTGTCTATGTGTGACCCTTTGATGGACTGGTGAACTGTCCAGAGACTGCCTCTCTCCCTTTGTGCACTGGAATAAGCTTTAGCACACCACCATGATCCTAAGCTGGGGAATAAGCGTGTATAGAAGAATAAATGAATAAATGAACTAATAAATATAAAACAAATATATGGTGTATCTACAAGATATTTTACTAAAAAACCATTTGAAATATTGATGTTATTTTACACCTTGTGAAGTAACAGCAGATGTATCTTTAGGCGGAAACAGACCTGAGATCAGGCCCCACAACCGACCAGCCCGAGTTGTTGATCTGATGGCCAAGAAAACCTGGCTGTTGATCTGAGAACCTGTTTTTAAACATACTGTAGAAGTACCCAGCCCAATTTAAGCAGTAAGCATAGCTGCAACCAATCATAATCAATAAATGTTATTCTTCAGAGATGTATTGCTTATTAAGACTACAGTTCAGGGTACAGTGTGATGCAGTCCGTGGATACAGCTTAAATGGGCAAAAAAGCTGACCAGTGTCAGTTTGCAGCTTCTTTTTGACCTTCATGCCAGTAAAGATCAGAACTTCAGCAGAATTTGGACTCTTTTCCCTGAGCATGCTGCCAAATAATTGACTGATAGTAATCTTATTATAAATCATACAAGTTGACACTTTTTTCAATAATCCAATGTGATTTTTTGAACTTAGTGGCGGTCAGAATGTCCAGTAAAAAGGAACATTAAGCAATGCCAATGTATGTGCTGTTACCGTAGTACTACAGGCTGAAATATTGAGCTGACATTCAGTAAAGCTGACTACGCCTTTTTCCAACCAATCTTTGTCTTTAAATCATAGGCTGATGAGTCAGCATTAAAGTCTGCGCTATACAAATATGTGTTTAGAGCCAAAGATTTGCATTGGATATTGCTTTTCTGTTGGATCGGTTTTAGTGAATATGTGCTGGGGATGAAAATGATGGAAATATATGATGATGTTGTGTCTTCCTTTATCCCTTAGTGTGGGACAATAGATTACGGCTCATACGTCAACCTAACTGAGAGGAACCTCCAAGATGCTCAGAAGTTCATCCTGATGCATGAAGTTGTCCAGCCCATTGTCACTGTCCCTTACTTCATGGAGGATAATGTTCGTTTTTCTCATGTTGCCGTGGATGTTGTGCAGGGAAAAGATGCGCTTTACCACATCATCTATTTGGCGACAGGTACGATCCTGCATCATACCATAGAAATATTGATGCACCTTCAATTTAATTGATATGTTAATTAAAACTGTTCTATCCACTACACCCGTATCCCTAGTCAATCGAGATAAGCATGTTAATTAGAAATGCTTCTCTGTTTATCAGAGATGATCTTTTGCATTAATGCTACCTTTCTGGTTCACTAGTCATTAGAGATGCACAAATCATGTTAGATGTGTTTGTTTATTAGAGACAACACAATGTTCCCTACAGACACGCAAACATAGAATACAGAATACAGTATGGTAAAGATCCACTTCATGTGCATTAAATACTAGAGACAAGAGAGCTGCTCTCACTGTTTCTTAGATAAATAAATGATGATGCTGTTTATTAAGCACTATTCACTATTACAGATGTTCTTCCTGTCCGATATACTGACACACGCACCTTACCACCATTAGAAATTGTGGTGGAATGCTGTTTACTAAAGACTTGCGGGATGCTTTTGTTTCTCTAAGTGTTTTCCCTGTTCACTATATACATTAGAGCTGCTCTTCCTGTTTAATATATACATTAGAGCTGCCCTTTCTGTTTACTTTATACATTAGAGCTGCTCTTCCTGTCCAATATATACATTAAAGCTGTTCTTCCTGTTTACTTCATACATTAGAGCTTCTCTTCCTGTCCAATACAAACATTACAGCTGCTCTTTCTGTTTATTTCATAAATTTGAGCTGCTTTTCCTGTTCACTTCATATATTAAAGCTGCTCCTCCTGTTCAATAAGTACCTTGGATCTGCTTTTCATGTTCACTATATACATTGGAGCTGCTCTTCCTGTTTATTATATACAGTAGAGCTGCTCTTTCTGTTCACTTTATATATTAGAGCTGAGCTTCCTTTTCAATTCATATATTAGATTTGCTCTTCGTGTTCACTTCATACATTAGAGCTGCACTTCCTGTTCAATACAAACATTACAGCTGCTCTTCCTGTTCACTTCATACTTTGGAGCTGCTCTTTCTGTTTAATATAAATATTACAGCTGCTTTTTCTGTTCACTTCAAACATTGGAGCTGTTCTTTCTGTTTATTTCATATATTTGAGCTGCTCTTCCTGTTCACTTCATACATTAGAGCTGCTCTTCCTGTTCACTTCATATATTAGAGCTGCTCTTCCTGTTTAATATGTACCTTGGATCTGCTTTTCATGTTCACTATATACATAAGAGCTGCTCATCCTGTTTATTATATATCTTGGAGCTGCTCTTCCTGTTCACTTCATATATTAGAGTTGCTCTTCCTGTCCATTATATACATTAGAGCTGCTTTTCCTGTTCACTTCATATAATAGAGCTGCTTTTTGTGTTCATTATATACCGTAGAGCTGCTCTTCCTGGTCAATTCATACATTAGAGCTGCTCTTTCTGTTCACTTTATATATTATATCTGATCTTTCTTTTCAATTCATATATTAGATTTGCTCCTCCTGTTCACTTCATACATTAGAGCTTCTCTTCCTGTCCAATATATACATTACAGCTGTTCTTTCTGTTCACTTTATAAATTAGAGCTGCTCTTCCTGTTCAATACAAACATTACAGCTGCTCTTTCTGTTCTCTTCATACATCGGAGATGCTCTTTCTGTTTAATATAAACATTAGAGCTGCTTTACTGTTTATTTCATACATTTGAGCTGCTCTTCCTGTTCACTTCATACATTAGAACTGCTCTTCCTGTTCAATATGTACCTTAGATCTGCTTTTCATGTTCACTATATACATTAGACAGGTTGGCAGTCCATCCTAGGGCCCCACATAGACAAACAACCACACACACTCACACTTACTCCTAAGGGCAATTTAGAATCACCAATCACCCTAATGTACATGTTTTTGGACTGTGGGAAGAAAAGTACTCGGAGTAAACCCAAAAAAGTACATGCAAACTAATCACAGACATACCTCTTGCTCAGGAATCAAACCTGGGACCTTCTTGCTGTGAGGCGAGCATGCTAACCACTCTGTCATTGCACCGCCCACATATGTATATGTATTAATACTAATTATTACTTCAGGTGTTTTTTTTAACAATTAACAGTTTACAGAATGTCACCAAACTGCTTTATGTACAAGTAATAAACATTTAATAACTACTACAGTATGGCTCATTCTATTACATTAAAGTGCTCTAATATAAAACAGTTTATTTTGTAGATAAGATTTATTTACTGTTTTATAAACTTACTATAATGTAACGTCATAATGTAAATAATAAACTCTCAGTGCTACATACAGTATTTTTTATTTCTGTATTAAGCATATAGACGCTGAGGCTGAATTTCATGATCACACCATGCTAAATGCTGTGTTCGACAGGACTATCAACTAAAATCGATGCTTAGCACAGCATCTAAAAATCAATGGGCTCTACACTTACGATATATGTTCCATAAAAATACCTTTAAAACTCGATGAAGCTGAAAATAAGATCAAGAGTAAATACTCCCCTGGATAATATCTGCGGTATTGAACTCGGTAATCCATCCATTCTTCATGATAATATGAGCCATTAAATAAGCTCCAAGTACTTCCACACCAAACGCTGAAAAGAAAATGGATAAAATTGATGAACTATTGTATGAGCTTAAATCTAAAAGGTGATTTTTGCCACTAATTCTTATAGCTAATGATGGATTGCAGATGATGCTTTTCTCGGCCGAACGTCATGCGTAATTCAAGAAGGTGCAGTGATTAGAAGATTCGTTTTTGTATGGAGAAAACTGTTGTTGTTTTAACCTTAAATTCAAGCATCATAGGTTTTTAATACATTAGCCATGGATATTTTTTACAGAGTCATTAAAGATATCCTATTCAGCCAAAACATTTAAAATGTCCTTTCCGTTCTTTTCTGTCTTTTATTGCATCATGAATTATGTCCTTCCTATTCACAAGAGTCTTTAAGGATGTCCTTGTAGTGTATTTAGAATCGCTTAAGATGTGAAGTAGCGTCAGAAATAATGTCATTTTCTTTACAAGAGTTAATAGGGATGTCCCTCCTGTTCACTATTGATAAAAGATGTCCTTCCTGTTCACCATTGATAAAATATTTCCTTCCTGTTCACTAGTCATGAAAGATGTCCTTCTTGTTCACTAATAATAAAAAATGTCCTTCCTGTTTCTTATTTATAAAAGATGTCCATTCTGTTTACCACAAAAATGTCCTTTTTATTTACTGGAAACAGCAAATATGTTTTTCTTCCTTTTCAAAAATTATTTAATACGTCTTTAAGGACATTCTTCTGTTTATAAGCATCATCAAAAAGACCATTCCTGTTTACTACTGTCATGAAAGTGTTTCTTTCTGTTTGCTAAAGTCTCATGTTCACTAGTTAAAGATGTCCTTTCTGGGATGTTGGTATATCAAAAAGCTTTTTTTTGTTCTATTGTGTTCTATATTGTCATGCTAAAAGATGCTTACATTAGCTTTTTGTTTATTAGAATCGAAACAGTGATTAGCCTGCTTGTTGCCCCGTAATTTAGCTAAGTACTTCTTGTTTATTGTAATTCAAGAGATGTCAAGGCTGTCCTTTTTTTTTTATTTAAGTTTAAAGGTTTTCGCTTTAAATAAACACTGACGGGCAAAAAATCTTTTTTGTTGAAGGTAATATATTATGTAATTTCTTTGTTAAATTGAAGCGCTAATTGAGTTTATAAAAATGTTATTTTTAGTAGTCGCCCTATCCAGAGTGAAGTAAAAATCAGCTTTTCATTAATACAGACAATGAGTCCTAAAAATACATTAACACAGGTTAGGTTGCAAATGATGTGTAACACAAATCTAAAACCATGGCTTAATGGTGTAGTGGCTTAAGGTGACCCGTGTTAAAATCTGACTCGAATCTGACCCCAGTTCACCACTCTATCCTAAGGCAAAAATTGCCCGAAGAATATCTTTCAAAAAGAGCAATAAGTGGTTTTGGAGACAGAGTGAACTTGGCTGTTTTGACATAGATGGGAAATTCATTCCACCACTGCAGTGCCTGAACAGAGAAAAGTCTAAAGGCATGATTACCTTGCAGACTGAAGTATAGTGGAATCAGTCGAGCGACGCTTGTAGATCTGACTGAGCACCATATGGTGTGTTTTTGGCTTTGCAGGTGAGCATCTGTGTTCAGAATCTAACAACTACCGGAAGCCAAATAGTGCTTTGAGGAAGACCAGCCAGGTTGCAGTACTCCTGGACGCATAGGCTGCATGTATCACGTGACTCAATTCCATTTTTTTTTTTCCTCTAATGTGGAACATATGGTATTTGACCGATGTACATGGACTCAAATGTTTTTAGGTCCCATTTATTTTTTTCTGGAAATAAATGGAATATGAATCAGACACATGAATTAGAGTCCATGTAAAAAGACAGATTGGACCTTTAGCCGTCATTGACTTATGACGTCAGCTCAGGTGGACACCAACAGGGAAATGTAATAACTTCACACAACTATGTATTTTGATAATTTTTCATTTAAGTCACTTAAGGGCGGTGCGATAGCGTAGTGGTTAGCACGGTCGCCTCACAGCAAGAAGGTCCCGGGTTTAATTTCCAGGCAAGGGTTATTTGTGTGTGGAGTTTGCATGTTTACTCCGGATTGTGTGGAGTTTGCTTGGGTTTACTCTGGAATCTCGAACAGTCCAAAAACCTATACATTATTATAAGGTTGATCATTAGGTTGTGTGTGTGATTGTTCATCTAGGTGTTGCCTTGCAATGGACTGGCAATTTGTCCAGGGCGTACCCCTGCCTTTTACTCTATGAGCGTTGGGATAGGCTTTAGCAGACCCCAATATTTCCGAGTTAGGAAATAAGTGGGTATAGAAGATAAATAAATGAATGAAAAAGCCACTTAAATGTATTTATTGATGGATAAATAAGTTTTTTCAGGTTGCAACAAGGGTTTATTCTTTTTTTGTTTCCTCTGCCAAAGAGGGTATTATTTTCTAGATTATATCATTTTTGTATTATTAATATTATTATATGATGCAGAAGCAAAATGTTTAATAATCAGTTTATTTTAGTTGATCGATTACTGCAGCGTTTTTACTTTCTTTTCTGGTCGGTACAGCTACATTAGGTTGTTTTGTCGAGTATAGTGAAAATAAAGATATCGGATAAGTCTCTTTTAAAAGATGATGTAATAATGTTGTCAGATAAGTATAAAATCAAAGTCGGGCATCAAGATGTGCAGTATAAATGCAACGAGTCTAACAAAAGTTAGAAAAACAACTAACTTGCCTGTTGAGATAAAATTGGCCAATTAGGTTAACCTGACAAAAACGTGTCAAATTAGCAAAAAAAGGAAAAGGAAAAATAGACAGTTGTCCATGATTACCACAAGATTGAATGTGGGTTTTACTAGATGTTTATTCAATATCGGTTTATTCGACACGTCAAAGACAGTTGATGTTTCCTGGAGTTTCGAGTGACAGGCTTGTTGATTGCATGCTTATTAAACCCAGTAACATCGCTCCTTCTGATAACTTTTCATTCATTCATTTAACTTCTATACCCGCTTATTCACGAAGTCGTTGTCACGGGGGTCTGCTCTCAGCACACATAGGGCAAAAGGCAGGGGGTACAATCTGGACTGTTCGCCAGTCCATCTCAGGGCCACTCTGTTAACTTGATATATGGCAAATGTTCTTGTTCTTGTTTTCTGTTTCTGTTCATAAGAAAGATTGGAGCTCCACTTTTATGTAACTAAATATTTCCGATATTCTCTTGTAAACTTGCAATATGATGGTTTAAATGTCGTGATTAGCCTTTTATTGCTTATAATTTATGAACAAATTCAATTTCATTTAAATTATGTTTACTAGATTAGCCAGTATCAGTCGTAGCCAAAGCATTTAATCATAGGATATTTTGTTATATATCTCTTGTTCATTCATATTATTTCTGTGTGTCTCTCTCTCTGTCTACAACAGATTATGGCACCATTAAGAAGGTTCTCTCGCCACTTAACCGAACCACAGGCAGCTGTTTGCTGGATGAAATTGAGCTTTTTCCCTCCAGGTACAGAAGCGAATAAAAAAAAACCTCAGTAATTGCTAGTGCAAATTCATTTTGTAGCATGTAAACTCTACTAGGAGTTTAAATAAATCTAAGATCTCCACTGCAGGAGGAGAGAGCCGATCTTGAGTCTACTCATCCTGCAGAGCCGCAGCGAGCTTTTTGTGGGGGTCAGAGATCAGGTTATCAAAATCCCGCTCATGCGCTGCAATTTCCACACGTCCAGAGAGTAAGTCTAGACATACCACTTCTATCGCAAAACATTTTGCATGATGATGTTTGGTTGTGCTGTTATTAATCGAGTCATTGGGCTGATGATGTCATCTCGATGTCAATATGTAATCGAGGCCTTATTTTTAGTTAATTTCCGTCCTCATACTCATTAATCCTTAATTTATTCAATGCTTAATGTCTTTAGGTAAGATCATTTGGGCATTTGGGCAGATCATCTTGTTTAATTATTAGAGGTAATAATTCAGACTCAAGCTCACATGGGTCAAAGGCAAACAAATTAGTGAGAACAATTGTAAAGGCTGATGGAAGAAATTTTAAAGGATAATGGAATAGACCCGACCATCAGATCCATCTGCAGTTTCTAAACTGTTGCTACAAATCTGGAAGCACACAGTTGTCTAGAATGTTTTGTATGTGGTAGCGTTACATTATTCCTTCACCGGAACTAAGAGACTCCAACACTGTTCCAGCATGACAATCACCCTGAGCACAAAACCCCTGAACTCCATTATCACATGCTGGATTATTATTAGACACCAGTGTTCAGCACAAAGTCCTGATCTTACCACCACTGAACACCTTTGGGATGAACTGGAATGCAGACCGCACCCCACACCCTCCTTGCCTGACATCACACTAATACTGATGGAGCGGAATGAAAATATCTCACTGTCAAGCTTCAAATGGAGTGGAAAGTCTTAGTAGAAGGGTGGAGCTTCAAATGGGAATTAATATGAAAGAGGATGGAAATAAGAAAAACGTGTTTGGGATGCTTCAAATCAAAGTAAGTTAGAAAAATACCGAAAAATGTGAGTAGTTGATAAAGAACAGCTAAAAAAAGGATAACTGAACATCAGTTGAACTGAACCTTGATGTTCGAGGCTCAGATTGGTCAGATCTTCTGTCAAAATGAGCGGCATCTTCAACCTCAAAGGCCAGGGCGGGAGGTTGTTTATTGTTGAATCGTTTCTACCCTGTACTCATACTTTCATTAGAATTTAATAATTTTAAAATATAAAATTCTAAGCCAAGGCTTGTTTAACTAACTAAATAAGAAATTTTCAGCAGGGTCTCCTAACCAAATATTTAAAATAAAACTCATGAAAATTCCATCTACATTCATTCCATTTACACTTTACAAGGCCATGGTGATCTTCAAACAGAATTAAAATCTTTCTCGCTTGAATATTACACGTTACTGGAAATATTGCTTTGTAAGTCTGGAAGAAGATTAAACACTTTACACATTCTTTCTGCATGTCGTCGCTCCACCACATAAAAAAAAAAAAAGGTTTATATCTGTCGTCTGTCATGAAAGCTCTTCTTTGTGACATGGTAATACAGGAAGTGTCTGTTGTCCAGTGCATAAATTAAGGTGATAAATGATGGTCAGTAACCTTGAGTAAATGGTTTCTGGTATTCAGCTAAGCCTAGACTGGTTTTGAGGCCCCGGCATGTGCCAAAAAATTTCCCCCACACACCAGGTGCTGACACAAGGCAACTGCTGACACAAGACAGCTTGGGTTCAGAAATTCATGCAGTTGATGCCAAATTGTGAGCTTTTCATCAGCATGTCACAGCTGCAATGGAGGACAGGCCAATGATATGTTTATCTTTAGCTGTGTTGTCTTCTGCTAAACTGTCTAGAGCGAAATGTTTAGTTAAACTTTTGTGTGCGAACATCAGAAAACCGTGCCATGGTTTAATGTTAGCTGAAGCTCTAAAATAACATACTATTTAAGTTTGTACTACATCTGACTGAGTAAAGTATGTACTGTTCTAGAAATGTTATTGGTAGAATAAAAGAAACTCAGATGTTCTACATCCACCTTGTTGTTTCTTGATATTGTCAAAGCTGCAAGAATTTAAAGGTTTCATGTAAATAATAAGATAATATAACATCCATAGATTAAAAAATGTTTTTCGTTCAAGTTGTGACTTTAAAATAGTCACTCAGAAAATTTCCACTGCTTCTATATATTGCATATGTACATTTATTCATTCATTTATTCATTTTCTATACCAGCTTATTCCTTTATTTGGGGTCACGGCGAAGCAAAAGGCAGGAAGGATACACCATGGACAGGTCACCAGTCCAGCACAGGGCACACACACACAACATTACTCCTATGAGCAATTTAGAATTACCAAATTAACCTAATGTACATGTTTTTAGACTGTGGAAAGAAACCAGAAAACCCTTAATAAACTTATGCACTCTGGACCTTCTTCCTGTAAGATGACAGTGCTAAGCATCAAGCCCCTACACCACCCTGCAAATGTAAATAGTATAGTAGAATATACATTGTATGCATGCCCTATTAACTGGAAGGAAGCAGTAGGTTATCCAGAAACTTATTGTATTTTGCATACTAATGATTCTCCACACAGAAGTACCCAGGACTCGAACCGACAACCTTTTTGCTGTGATGTGAATGTGCTTACCACTACGCCTATGTGCCGCCCATTTTAATGTATTTCATTAATCCATTCCTCTATCTTCTAATTTATTTCCTAATTCAGGGTCACAGGGGTCTGCTAGAGCTTATACCAGCACACATAGGGCAAGAGGCAGGAGTACATCCTGAACAGGTCGCCAGTTCATCGCAGGGCCAACACACACTCACATTCAATCCTATGGCCAACGGCCAATCAACCTAGTGCAAACTCTGCACAGAAAGACCCAGGAATCGAACCTACAACCTTCTTGCTGTAAAGCGACCCTGCTAACCCTGGTCGCTACGCCACCGTGACGCCCAGCATTTTATTCTAGTAGTAAAATTTATTTTGACATATGAGTGATTTAAGTTATGAGCTCTACAAAACAAGTCGTAAGTCAAGGCACTCTGTATTACTGTATTACTAATAGAATATGGAATATTGTAATGTCCTATCCATGTTCTGACACCCCATTGGATCAGTTTTGCAAATATTCCACATACAACAAAGCATACTAGAGCTGTCTTAAAAATTATTCTTTAAATATAGAGCTAAAATCAATTTTCAAAAACTAAAACTGTACCTACCAGTCCATAACACGCAGCATCACCTCGTAACTTAACACCGGACGTCGACTCCATTAGCGCATTAGTACTCTATGTGTTATTGTCCCTACTGCTCACGATCAATAAAAGCATTCTGTTTATGCGTCGTAAAGATTGATGGGATCCTGCTGGTGAAATACACATGATGAAATAAAAAAAACAGAAAAAATCCTGGTGTAAGAAAAAAAAAGGGTGTAAGAGTAGCATTAATAAAGTATTGGTGGAATTTGCCTTAACTTTATATCTAGAAACTGGTTCAAAAAACAAAATAAGGCAATAATTCCTCTTTATATTTATTACTTTATTCTGATCAGGGGCAGTGTGGTGATGTTATGGTCGCCTCACAGTCAAAAAGGTTCAAGTCCAGAGCAAGGGTGGGGTTCGCATGTTCTTCCCGCACTTACATGGGTTTACTCTGGGTACTCCAGAGTTTTCATTTAACACAGTCCAAAAACATGTACATTTGTTTGACTGGTTATTCTAAATTAACCAAAGGATTAAATGAGATGTGTTTGGTTGTTTCTCTATGTGTGTGGCCCTGCAATGGACTGGTGACCTGTCTATGGTGTACCCATGCCAGTGCAAATTTAGATAAGTTAAATAACTTGGTGTCTTAAATGATTAATACACTTAGTTTTTGTTGGACTACAGTCCGCCTCTGTTGAGTCCTTGAGCAGACCCTCAACCATTTTTACTTCAGGTGGGGGGGTTTCTTCATAATTGACCCTGCTTGGATTATCTTTAAATTAATCTGGAGTTCTGAGGTAACCTCTCCCATGATCTTAAATTAAAATGTTTTATTTCAATACTTTTGATCACATACATGTTTATACATTGTGCATCCTATGTCGGAAAGTTAGGATCAAAGCACAGGATACAGCGCCCCTGGTCCCAATGGTAGCAGGTGGCAATGGGGCTTGAACCTAGGTCTTCCTTAACCACTTGAGCCACCGCTGCCATTGCCAATATCTTAGTAACATAAACTCTACAGCATAGTACACCCTGGAGGAGGAACCCCTATCCAGAGCGACTTACAACTGAGCAATTGGGGGGTTAAGGGCCTTGCTCAGGAA
>JAOTQW010000019.1:2934361-2953358 GCA_026260075.1 Sisor rabdophorus
CCCCCGTGACCCCGGATTCGGGAATAAGCGGGTAAAGAAGATGAAATGAAATGAAGAACCGTCATTATCCCATTCGCCTTTCCCTGTTATTTGGCATTAAACTTTAACCAGTTGGCTGAAATATTAGGTAAGTCTTATATTTTAGCATATATCTGATCTGAAAGTTTTTCATTAAGTTGGGTTTAGAGCAACAATTATAACAGTAATCACTCATTCATCTTCGACATCTTATGTACTTGCTTATTCCCTAATTAGGGGTCACAGGGTTCTTCTGGAGCCTATCAACAGTAATCATGAATAATACAGGGGCACAGGATGTCACAAACCTGAAGCATGGTAGGTAGCACCCTTACAGATGGTGCCGAAACCCGAGATCCCTTACAGCTTATTTTAGCTACCAATATATTAAAAATCTACAATCCTCTTTTTCCTCAAATAGTCCAGGGCTACTTTTTATGTATGATTCTTACAAAAATGTTCGCTAAATCTGATAGTACATCCCTAAAAAAATTTTTACCTTACTTTTACTTTTAAATGTATCCTTCTGCTTTAAATACCAATCATTTATTAGTTAAAAGTGAACTTTAGTCCCACATATTTCCATCTAAACGTGCGGGTTGCTATTTTTAAAATACGGAATAAAACCTATACACTGTAATTTACGCTAGATGGCGGTAGCGTTTACGTGTCATTTATAAGGTCAATTCCAAATTCTTTGATTTTGTCTTCGTATAAATGTTGTAGTTTCTGCCTGTCCGACATTGGTTAGTATGTACCGACTGCAAGCACAGTTGGATGTTTTACTTGAGAGAGAAGAAATGTGTTCCGCTCTTTTATTTCATTCACTCGAGTAATCAGCGTTCCGTTTTTTGCTACCTTCGACACATACAAAAATCATAATAAAACCCTTATATTTAAGTGACATAATCCGTAGAATGAAGAGACGTTTTCGTTTCGGTATTACACAATACCGAAGAAAAGGCACCGCTGGGATTCGAACCCAGGATCTCCTGTTTACTAGACAGGCGCTTTAACCAACTAAGCCACGGCGCCACACCGCTCATCGCGCGTCCGTTTACGAGGTGAATTTTTATATATTCACGTATATTATACGTGAGATGAAATAGATACAATAAGTATTAAAGGTTGTCTAATAAAGCAAAAAAAAATTCTAATAATAATTTAGCGTAAAACAGTCCGCTATTATTTTTTTAAATATCTATTACCTGCTGCAAAAGGATAATTAGCTGCGAATGCTAACCAGTATTCTTGTATCTTTTGTATTTTCGATTTAAAGAAAAATTAAATGTACTTTTTTTTGAAGTTTAAAATGTTAAATCATGTTTTTAATAGTTGACTTTTAGAACCCAAAATGTTTGTACACAGTTGTTTTGTTTTCTTTTGCTCGATCTGTCCATCCATCCGTCTGTCCATCCATTCTTCTATCAGTCTATCTGCCTGTCCGAGGTTTTTCTCTTTAAAATATTGTTTTAATTGTATGACTTCTATCTTTGTAAGAGAACTTTTATAGTTTATAGATAATAATATTTCCTGAATTCGTGTTTATTAGTCCTGTTGTTAGTCCATATTGAACGTTAAAAATAAAAATATTACATTTTTAACGTCACCTCACCCCATTTTTGGCCATCTTAGATACAGTATCTGTCATGTTGTCATGTTTGGCCTGCAGATGAACATGTTTTGGTTGTTCTTACACTGCTGGATTACTCGTCTCTTTGATTTACCTAGTGTGTTAGTTTAACTTGAGATTAACCCGTCATTCTCGACCGGATCACTGGATTAGTTGTGGTTGAAAGGTTACTGGTTCATCTTTTTTCATGGTGTATATCTAAAGATCATGCTGACTTTACTCCCTGGATATTTAAAAGGTCTCTAATAAAACAGATGTAATAATAAAACCATAGAATGTTTAATTTAAAAAAATAACTAATGATGCCACATTTTAAAATTACTAGCCAAGACACAAAGCATTTCTATTTTATTAAAGATATTTCATATCGGCAGGTTTCAGCTTCCTCTTACACAAACCCATTGAAAATCCAGTCTTATAAATCAAAATAAAAATATTACAAAAACAATTAAAGCACTAAGTTTACTATAAAATATTGAACAGACCATGAAGCCACAGTTAAACTTATATTTTCTCTTGGTACTAGTTTGCATAAAACAATTAAACAGTGGCTCCTTATTACAAATCTAACATATTACATAATAAAGCATATTAATACACCCTACAGACAAAAGTTCCCAACCACATGATCATCATACTTTTAAAAAGTGAAAATATTTTCTGTTAATTTTTGAAGCGTCGTCTGGGGCTTTTCGGCGTTCCCATTCATGCCAGGAGATGCACTGTACTGACCACTAATGTTCTTCCAGTCCGACATTAATAACTCAGATCTTTATGGATCTCACTGCCAGTTCAAGCTAAATAACAGCATAAAAAGTATGTAACCCCAAATACGGGTGTTGATGGTCAGGTGTCCAAATACATTTGGGTATACAGTTGTAGGTAAAATGCATAGAATACAGGACTCTCTGTCCAACTCGAAACTACTTCCAAAAGTAAAATTAGAATTAACACATTGTCTCCGGTACATGCTGCAAACTGTAAATGTTACAGTCTTACAGAAACACGTTGGTTAATGAAATATTCTCGCTCAGTTTTTCTTTCTGTCTGTCTGAGCGAACTGTACTGTGTCTCTTTTTCCACTAAAAGAATTGCGTTAACAACAGTTTGTCCATTATATTGGAACATATATCGACTTTTCAGTTTCTCCTTTTTAAAGCTTTGCACAAAAAAACAACACCGTCTCTGATTTTTTAAAAATCAGAATATTTTTATTTGCTTAGACAGCCCTACTATCACAAAATCTGTGACTGAATGGTATAGGTCAGAATGTAGTACATAAAATGGGACGTAAAAATCTCCAGCTTATTATAGACTGAAGTGTGGAAATAATTTAACATTTAAAAAATCTTTAAATTTAGTGTCTCAACATCTGTACTTAATTTTGAAAAAAGAACCTTCTAGTGTTTTTGTAAAGTATTTGCCTTTCAAATTTATTCACTTAACTTCTAATGAGTGTCTGCTGGAGCCTCGAAAGGGAGAAAGGCAGGAGAGGTACACCCTGGACAGGTCACCAGTCCATCACAGGGTGGCATGCACACAAACTATGAACAATTTAAAATCACCAATCAATCTAACATACATTTCTGGACTGCAAGAGGAAACCAGAGAACTCTGAGTAAACCCACACAAGCACGGAAAGAACATACAAACTTCACACAGAAAGACCCCTGCCCGGGAATCAAACCCAGGAAATGTTTCGATGTGAGACAAGAGGCCTAATCACAAGAACACTTTGCTGCCCTTTTGCCTTTTAAATATAGAGAATGTATTTATTTAAAGGGAAAAAACATTGAAAGGGAAGACTTTGTAAGCTGTTTTTAATGTAATGACCAGAACTAGTCCGTTGATTTTCCATAGCATTAATCGAAAAAAAAAATTGTTGCTGTTATGTTTTTAATCTTTGGCAACCTGCTGTGGTAAACGAGAAATAAAACCTTTTAGGGCCCTTTAAGATAAAAAATAATAATAATCATAATAATATCCGGGTACAATTCGGGTCATGGTGTCTTTCCACAAGGTAACAAAGTCTAGCGAATAGAATAATATTCATCTAATATAACATGGCCCTACAATTACGTTTTCATCCTGCTGCCATGTACAGCAATCGCATTAACCACTAAAAGGGAACCCGATCCAACGGCAGTTATCCATTGCCCACACCATCACCACCATCTCCAGCACCGCAACACTTCAGATCAACAGCAGTTCTTTTCCTCTTTTCCTTGACTCGTCTCTTCCACAGACTCCGGTAAAGACGTTGCCTCTTCCTTCTTCTGTTCGCAGGATGTTGTTTCTGAACGTTCAGATTTTTTCCCATTGTTTTTAGCCTTTTTACATTTTTGTTTTGCCCTCCTTTCTCTCAGGTTTCCGGTAGTCCACCTGTAATTGCTCTGCTGAAGTCTTCGCTTGATAGTCGACTCTGACACAGATACCCCTACCTCTTCCAAGGTGTTTTTGATCTGGCCGACTGTCGTAAAAGGGTTTTTCTTAACCAGAGAAAGGATTCTTCGGTCGTCCCCCTCTGTCGTTTTCCGTGGTCTTCCGGACCGATGATTGTTCATCAAGTCACCGGTATGTTCTGCTTTTTTAAGGATGGACCAAATAGTTGATTTGGCTAAGCCTAGCGTTTTTGCTATCTCCCGTATGGATTTGTTTTCATTTTTAAGCTTGATAATGGATTGCTTTACTGGCAGCGAGAGCTCCTTGGACTTCATACTGAATGTTAACAAGCGATTGAGTCTTAAACTTAACGCTACACTCAATCTTCTTTCATCTAAAGAAAACTTAATTAATCTGGTATTTTGGGATAGTTTAATGTAAAACCCTGTTATTGAACCAAATGTATATATTTATATATTTGATGGTTCAGTCTACAACTACATGCATAAAACTAGACACTAAATAGGGGTCAGGCCATTAAAAACGTCTGGGTGTGTCAGCATTTAACCAGCCAATTAGCATTTTTATTTCATTTTACATGTACTTATTTAACCAGTTGATCATGTCCTCCCGGGCCTCCTGAATCTGTGGACTGTCCGTTGGATTAATGTCTTCTCGTTTACGATGCACAAATCCGTGAGTCTGATTAGGGTAAACCTTTACTTTAAAGTCTACGGTGCACTTCTCCTTTAGTTTTGCCTCAAGGGTTTTCACCTCGGTTTGGAAAAAAAAATAAAAAATATATATATATACACACAAACAAACACACACACACACACATACACATTGAGATATAATAACCGGGTTAAAATTTCTGAAGTTGCATATCTTACCTGATCCAGTGGTATTACTGTGTCGTTCGCACCAAAAATAAAGAGCGTGGGATTTTTTAGTTTGTATCGATCCTCTTGCTCAATAACGATCCCTGCAAAAAATATTACTTTGTTGAGTTACCCAAGCTACATGTTACAGATTGTATTCAGAGTGCTTACTGTAGTGGTCTTAATCTAAAGATCTTTGTCCACTTGTTTTATTCCCAGCACCACCAAGCCACTACTGTGGGCTCCTGAACAAGGCCCTTAACCCCAAATTGCTCAGTTGTAAGTCCCTCTGGATAAGGGCGTCTGCCAAATGCTGTAAATGTAAATGTGCACCCCTGCCATTTGCCCTATGTGCACTGAGATAGGCTGCAGAAGCCCCCTGTGACTTCAAGTTTGAGAATAAGTGGGTATAGAAAATAAATAAATAAAAGATTACCGTAGACTGAAACTCCAGCCTTAATTTCCGGATACTGCAGAGCGATGTAGTGTGTAGCCACTCCGCCCCAACAGAACCCCACTACACCAATCCTTTCAGCTCCACTTTGTTCTTTGAGGTATTTTAAAACTACATCCACCTCCCTAGGCAAATAAAAAAAAAAAGCATGCATTATTTATTAATAAGCTTAATAAAAACGCTGGCTTAATTGATAATTTGGACAAACAGGGTGCAGGTTGAAATTTAAATCATTAAGCTGTCAGTTACGAATGCAGTAAACACATCAGTCACTTCTAAACAATATATGGCCCTTTAGGAACAAGGTTTCAACTGAGCATCCAAAACATTTATTCCCAATTTGCTATTTGATAAGGCTCCACTCTTCAACGCTTGAATGTGAGCTCTCTCCATTTAGCATTAATGAGATCGGTGAAGTCGGCATTACAGTTTATCCTAAAGGTGTTTAGTTATGTGCACGTGTTAAACCTTACTTAGGTTTTGGTGGCCAAATTCTCTCTCAGGCCTGGAAAAATACACTTTATTGCCAAAAGTATTTGCTCAGCCATCCAAAGAATCGGAATCAAGCACCTTGGCATGCAGACTGTTTTTACATTTGTTAAATAATGGGTCGTTCTTATGAGCTTACTGAATTCCAGCATGGAACTGTAATAGGATGGCACCTGTGCAACAAGTCCAGCCGTGAAATTTCCATGCTCCTAAATATTTCACAGTCAACTGTCAGCTGTATTACAAGGACATGCAAGTGTTTGAGAACAACAGCTACTCAGCCACCAAGTGGTAGGCCACATAACTAACGAAGCGAGTCAGTGGATGCTGTGTATAGCGTGAAGAGGGATGCTTTCTCTGGAGTGACAAATCACACGGATGGACGAGTCTGGGTTCAACAGCTGCCAGGAGATCAATACTTGTCTGACTGCATTGTGACAAGTGTAAAATTGTGTGTGTGGGGGGGGGGGGATTATGGTGGGGGGTTGTTTTACAGAAGCTGGGCTTGACCCCTTAGTTTCAGTAAAAGAAACTCTGAATGCTTCAGACAAGACATTTTGGACAATTTGATGCTAACTTTGTGGGAACAGGTTCGAGCTGACCCCTTCCTGTTCCAACATGACTGTGAACAAAACAAGGTCCATAAAGACATGGATGAAGTTGACTGGCCTGCATAGAGTCCTGACCACAACCCAGTAGAACACCTTCGTGATTAATTAGAGCAGAGTGAGAGCTAGGCCTTCTTGTCCAACACCAGTGACCTCACAAATGCGATTTTGGAAGAATGGTCAAAAATTCCCATAAACACACTCCTAAACCTTGTGGACAGCCTTCCCAGAGAAGTTATGGCTGCAAAGGGTGGACCGACATCATATCAAACCCTATGGATTAGGAAAGGGATGTCACTTAAATTCATAAAACAGCAAAATGTGGATCAAGGCAGGAAGGAGACGTTCAATTAGTACATATTGATCAATCAGGTAATGGTACGTTTGACTATATAGTACATACAGGTAAAGGAATACAAAAAATTATGAAACATTATGTTTAATGATTAACTTGTTAATGTTGGTAGGTTTTTTGTCCTTAAGCCACTTCTGAAATGTTGACCAGTCACTTGAAGGATTCCATGGTTCCTTTCCAAGAAAGAAGTCTGGGCAAACTGCACTATAAATCATGGAAGGGGGACAAAATCAAACCACAAGTAAGTTCACCTTGTTTAAAAGGAACATAAAACAATTTTTAGCCAAATCAATTAAAATTATTCAACTTTACTCGGATAAGTCAATTAATAGTGTAAAATTTGCAAATTGGGTTATTAATTTGGCATGAAAAAATTAATATATTACATGTAACCGTTTGAAGCGAGCAGGTCAGCCATGTATCGTGTATTAGGCAGCTGCCATCCATAAATGTCCTGAATTACAATGATGGCTTTGTCAGTTTCTGCATTAGGTTTTACCAGGTAAGCTTTAACGTGCTCAATCTCAACCTCCTCGCCAAGACTGCCATATTCCATCCTGTCACCAATGTCACACGCACATGGTCTGGCTTCATTTGCCATCTAAAAATTCAAATATGTTTTTATAATATATAATTGTGTATAAAGTTTGTGCTGTAGCAATTACAGAAATCAAATACATTTACTGATAGAAATATCTGTCGACATGTGTGTAATCTTTTGCTGCACAACATGCTGGCATAATAATAACAACTATAAATTCGAAATCAAGAAATCTATGGACACCAAACCACCACGACCAATTTAAAGCCATGATTTCAAGCACAGATTTTGATTCAAATACAATCGTATGCTGTAGGCTTAAGATTGTCGCCTAGTGGAACCAAGATGCCTGACCCTGTTCCAGGACAATGATTGCACAAAGCCCCTAAGCTCACAAAGCCCCTGCCAACTGTGTGATAGGCCTCCTCTTCCAACCGCAGCGCATGACCGATTCCCCAACAGTTATGATCCAAAATCTTTGTGCAAATCCTTCCTGGAAAGGGAGAGGTTAGTAAAATTGCAAGGGGACGGGGCCTATAACTGGAATGGATTTTTAAACATTATATATGGATCAGCTCTTCAGAATAGAAGAAAAATATAACCTTTTTTTATATACATTTATATTCGAGACTGTATAACTGACAATAACTGTATTTACATACTGTTTTAATGTAATATTGTTTATTAAATTGTGGCGCGGATGTTAAGCCAACATAATTTTCGGGTTGAAATATCTCAGTCTGTTTATGTATTTATCCTAGGGGTGGAAACCTTTAGATAGTTCATAGATAGATAAAAAGGCAAATTAGGTTAACAAATGTTCTTTTATTAATCAAATCGCTTTCAGGATGAATTGCGGCTTGGGATGACATTAGTATTAGATTATTAGTACAATTATTAAGGACGGTTAAATAACGCCTTAAGGACACTCGTGAAACTCTGTGTTATCCACTACAGATGACCACCACAAACCCCAGTCATTAGCTTCCAATGGAACTGCAAAGTATTGCCACAGTGGATCTTAAATTTCATGTTGTTCAATGTCCATTATCGGTTAAATGAATCAAATTCAGGCCACATACATGCGTCAGTCTGTGTTTAGGCAACAGACTGAACTGTTTATTAACTTTAGACCTGCTCACTGTGTGCGAGTAAATGCATTTTTCCCCTCGGGACTTGCCGTAGTTTGGTATGAGACGTAAGGGAAAGTTCTGAATGCATGTCTTTATCTTATAAACGAGTTCAAGTAATTGTTGGACTGCTTTCGTTCTTTATTTTAACAGTGTTTTGGCGAACCCTAGACAGCGCTTGCTTAAACCGTTTCTGTTTCGCGCATGCGCAGGCCCGCACCAACGCACCGTAGAATCCATTCTGGACTTTTCAGAACCGATTCAGGAATTGTTAGAGAAAGAATCACGATGCGTCTATAAATCCAAGACTAACCTAACAGTCTGTTAAGAGTTCTAGATGAGAATAAAAATAATAATTATGTGGCTTTTAACACAAAATTGTATAAAAGTACATTTTTCTAAAACACATTCAGTTGAATGAAATTTTAACTTGATGTCACTTGCGAACATAAGTTTAAACTAAGCTGTGCTTTAAAGGGCCCTTTTCCTTTAGAAGACCTTTGTAACTATGCTGTTTATTTAATAAACTGTGTTTTTTTTAAACAAAAAAAAGAAAAGAAAGAGAGAGAGAGAAAATGTGGACTAATAACTAAAACCACAGCCTTTTTTCTCAGTCCAAAACAGGATCCCCCTGGCAGCCATCTTGTGTAGGCGTAAACGCAGTTAATTCCATCGCTATGTCCAGCCGTTATAATCAGCACCGCGTCCGGAATCGAGCACACAATGAATTTACCCCAGTAATCTACCAAACTATTAATCCAATCTAAAACGAATACATGTATTTGTTAACCCTGTTTATGAAAAACTTAAAATGATTTTTTTTCGCCAACACCTCCGTCCACCCTGCGCTTTTTAACGCTCTGCGTTTGTGTAAAACTACAACGAAGTGTTTGCCTTTTACTTACCGTGTTCCTGACACCAAAACGACTAAATTAAATAAGAAAACTGGGGGTCGAAGAGGAAAAAACACTGATTAATCTGAATATGGCGCCTTTAGAAACGCCCTCTTAGAACAGTTTGGTTCTGGGTGGATTTTTCCACAGAGTGGGCGGGGCTACCCATAGACCAGACTCCCTATTAATTGTTGTTATAGTTGGGGAAAATTAAACATCAGTTGTGATATTTAATATTAACACACACGCGCGCGTATTTTCAGCGAAATCCATATGTTTTTATCTAACCCGATCCTTAAAAGCGGTAATCACCGAGCTTCAGAGATTTAGTGTCTGAATTCAACTGCAATACGCTGTACGTACGCTAGATGGTGTAATCCTTCACAAGTAAATGAAATAGTTCTGATAGGGGACTTAGTTAAGTCTTGTTAGTCATCTTAAAAATACTAAAATAATTGGATGCAACGTATGTATTTAAAATCAAGTCCTTCATTCGTCTTCCATACCCCCTTATTCGATAAATTCAGGGTTACACAGATCCCCTGCCCAGGAATCAAACCAGAGTTTGGCAAACTCTGCGTGGCAACCGTGTTAACCACTAAGACACAAGGCTACCCTGTATTTGAAGTTATTAACAAAGAAAAATAAGATGAACTAAACTAATTATCTGCTATGATCACATTTCAAACAAAAGTTGAAGATGGTGGCTTAATATTTATACTCCTTTATTATCTGAACTGTCCCATGGATAACGGTGGTGACTGCTACTGGCAAGCGCAGAAGTTTGTGGTCACCTGAACTTCAGATTGATATGTGGTTCCTCTCCAAACTGTAGCTACAAATATGGAAGCCTGCAGTTGTCTAGATTGTTTTTGTATGTGAAGCCACCGAGCTCCATTATTAAAGATGAAACGGAAAGCTGACTGCACCCCAGACTCTCCTTACCGGACATTAGTGTCTGATCTTACTAATACTGTTGGAGCTGAATTAAGAGATCACATTCAAGCTTCACATTGGAGTAGAAAGTCTTACTAGAAGAGTAGAGCTTAATCAAATAGCAAAATGGAAATCAATCCTGAAGGGTTTTGAAATCACGTGTTTGTGATGGTCCGGTGACCAAAAATTTTTGGCAACATGGTGTATTTGAAACAACAAAAAGAAAGACAAGAAGAAATGAAAACTAGGTTTTGCAGCTACAGATTTCAAAATGTAGCCCTGGAAAAAATGGAAGCAGAATAATGACTGATCTAAGATGATCTTAGCTTTGTTATTTCTTGTTTTGACAAAATCGACACCACTGGAAAAAAACTGAACCATATGAACATTTATTTCAGGAAAGAAATTACAAAGTCCCCAAGTAGCAATAAACCATCAGATCACAGTAAATATGTCAGCAATCTGATATACGCTCAAGTACAAGGGCTAAGTTTTTGTAGATTTGTTGAATCAGTTTATTCTGCAGAGGGATATATGCGACAAGGACAAATCTAACTTAAATAAACTGTGTTTTATACCCTAACCTGCAAACCAAGAACCCTTACAGGCTTAAAGCCTCGAGTTTTGCGTCTATACGTACTTGACACTTGAGACTGATTTTTTTTTTGGGGGGGGGGGCACACAAGACAGAGACATGGGGGGGTGTATCTGAGGAAGTTCAAACTAGTATATCAGTACATAGACAGTGACTCAATGGGGAGGGGTGGGGGGTAGGCATGTACTGATATAAAAATATTTTACTTTTACAAAAGTCTTTAATGTATGTTAACATTAATATTATGAAATAAGCTGCCTTCTAATAAGAACGGTGCACAATTCAGTTGAAGCAACAAGATGCCATCTATCCAGACAGCCGCCAACTTACGAGGTGTTAAAATTAACTAAAGAACGGTGCATGTCTAAAAGAAAGTAAAATAAAGAAGCAAACTCAGTGTAACTACATAAAACGCAGCCCGTTTGGCAAAACTCAAATAGGTAGCTGGACAAAACTAACTTTGTCGTATATAATTCATTAGTTCGTTTATTCATTTATTCAGTTTTTATACCTGCTTATAAAATGCAGTAGGTGTACATCCAGGCCAGGTCACCAGTCCAGCACAGGGCTTACTTATATGAGCAATTTAGAATCACCCATTAACTCATCACTGATCCAGACAAGTCCAGAAAGGCTCCGGTCTGGGAATCGAAACTGGTACCTTCTTGCTGTGAGACAACAGTGCTACCCACTAAGCCACCAGCAGGTAAAATTAAATAGATTTTATTAAGCTAGCTAACATTTATTTTTATTTCTGCCTTAAGAGCCTTCTTCAAGGGCCCAACAGTGGAATAAAATCATTAATTTTTGATCAGCAGTCCAACACCTTAAATCCTGAGCTACCACTTCCATGAAAGTTATTTAATCATATTCCATCAATCCTTAATTTTCACATTTGATTTATTTGTTAATTTATTGTTGCAATCAAAATGATGTGTTTATTAAAAAATACTGTATAAACGCAAGTTTATAACCTTAACGGCTATTTTTTGGCATTACCCCCTCCAACAAAATAAAGAACAAGCATATATATGCTGTAGCCCTTTCCTCATAAAACAAAACAGAAATGTGACAAGAAAATATTGAAAACAGCAGCTGGTTTATCCTAGTGGGATGAAGTCAAGTCTACAACAATAATTAATAAATTAAACAAGATTATAGTGTTAATATACTGTTGTCTGGCAGCAGGTTAGAAAGACTTTGACATGTATATACTCTACATCCAGGGCTGTCTAAAATCTGGAGCTTTCGGTTCCTACAGAGTTTAACTTGTCACACACTTAGCTGCAAGTTTGAGAAAGATCTTGATTAGTTGGTTTAGGTGTGTTTGATTAAGGAGTTAAAACTTTGCAGGAAAGGAGTACTCCAGGACCAAGATTGGACACCACCTGTTGTACATGACCATAAGAAAACACCTGACTAGCACTTCCCTATAAGTGTGTCTTAGTACAGAGGTGGGTCCTTAGTACATCTCGGTCTCGGACGGCCGGTGAAGCTAGTTTAACTTGCGTTAAGATCTGGATTAGTCGGTTCAGGTGTGTGTGGTTGGAACGCAACTCTGCAGGCCCGAGATTGCTCAACTCTGTTTTGTCCTAGTATGTTGTAAGGTAATTATAAAGTTATTTCTTTACTGGAACCACATTTTCAGCCCCCAAGCTTCATGAAGATATGTTTTACCAAGTTTGGAGTGGAAGAACTCAAGTGTCTTGCAGAGAAGCCCTGACCAACTGGAACTGTTTGGGATGAACTGGAACACCGACTGCACTCCAGATCAACTAAACGAATAGTGGAACATTATTGTCACAAGAGTTATTTTTGAAGGAGTCTAGATTGGAGGGAAGTGAAACTAGAATAGGATGTAATAGTCAGGAGTCTCCATGCCTCCGGCCATATACAGGTGTACATATCACATTTATCTCTACTTTTATCAGTAGTGGAGAACCAGTGTTATTGGCTGGCAAAAAAACACCCTTTAGAGTGCAAAATGTAACCCACATCACAGATTTGTGCCACTAACTTCTAAACCTTCTAAAGGTTTTTATGTGACATCAAGACCATGAATACTTAAGCAAAATAAAGATTGTGTTTGTGTGTTACATTTACAGAGTCTTTTTTATACCGTTGTACATTAGTGCAGCAAATTGCATCAGAATAGAAAGAGGTTAGAGAAGCACGTGTGTTTCTGTATGTGTCTACACATACAAAACTTCCTCAAACAACGTTAAACCGCACAAGAGGGGGGAAAGGGATGTCACGATAAACAATTTGGTGAAAACGCATTGTACTGTTAACGTACAGGACTTTACATTTACAGAACAGACCGAAATATTGTCATATGCACACAACAGTCCACAGAAATGGTCTGTCTTCATAAATGAGAAAGCTAAAAAAAAATTAAGTGGGGGAAAAATGCTTGAACAGTTTAACCAGCAGTATGAACCACCCCCCCCACCCCCCCAAACAGATACTCACACCACCTTTTTCCGACATCTACCTAAAAAGTATAAAGGTTGTTGTTCTTAAATAAGCACTGGCCTACTGTTTAAAAGTATACTCCGTATATGAAGACTACTTTTATGTTTGTAAACAGTCATCTCGATCAGAGAACCTCAGCTGCAGCGCTTCATGTGTTCCAGTACATATTCTGGAAAGTGCAGGCTGCACACCTGCAAGCCGTCCAGTTTGCAAGGCATTCTGGGATACTCGTCCTCTTTCCACTTGTTCTCCTCAGGGTCAAAGGTAAGTATAGAGTCACTGTAATGTCCATTGTAGCACAATCCACCCAGCACCATGATTTGTTTGTCTAGGACTGCTACGCCATGCCCACTTCGCCCAATGGGCATAGAAGCAAGGATAGTCCATTCGTCTGTTTCTGGATTGTACACCTCAGTGGAAGGGCAGCCTTGGGATTCGAAAGATGCTCTCAGAATTACACAAACCCCTCCAAACACGTAAAGTTTTCCATTGTAGGAGATCATCTTATGAAAACAACGTGCATAGTTCATCTTAGATTTGTTCTCCCAGCAGTTGGTAAGAATAGGATTGCGGCGTGTGCGGTGTTCAGATGTTCCCTCACGTTCAGGATCAAACACACACACCTGTTTAGAGGTGGAGGACGATGTGATACCACCAGTGATATAGAGTTTTCCATTTAACACTGTGCCCTCATGACCATATTTGTTAACTGGATACGGATCCACAAACTCCCACTTATCTTCTGCAATGTCATAGCGCTCCGTTGAATAAAACGTCTCATCCCGTGTCCGTCCTGCCACAGCATAGATAAACTTACCAATCACACCGACTGCAAATTCTGACCTAGGGACCGACATGTCTGCCATCCTGAGCCAGGAATTTTGCCTCGGATCATAACGGTAAACCTTGGATGATGCGTGAAACTCTCCATCTGGCCCGAGCTCCTCACCTCCCAATAGGAAAGCAAAATTGTTGACTATTGCCAAACAATCAGGCCGTAGTGGAACTTGTGGACCTTCCAGCTCCCACCAAACTTTGGGCCGATGAAGCAGAAGGATTTTGCTGTTTACCATGCTGTGACCGATCATCCCTCTGAATACAGATGTCTGAGGCCGAACAGATCGGATTCGGTTGGACTTCGTTTCAGCAAGTGGCTGCTCATTCACAGCATGAAAGTAGTTAAGTGCCTGATCCACTTCCTGTCTCAGCTGACGGGAGTAGCGATAGAACTCTGAGGTCTTCACCTAGAAAACAAAAGAAAGTTATTAAAACACAGGTATAAGATATTGGGGATGCAGAAATAACATTTTAAGGACCATTTATGAGTACCAATAGGGTTTTTTTTCCTGGTACTGGTACAGCTACCCAACGTAGGATTATCTGTATGGCTCTTGCGTTATCTCTCAGCATTTTGATTATGTTTTTTTTTATATGTGTTATTTTGTAATTTTCCACATAGCTTAGCTTGCTGCCACTGCTGGAATATTCTGGCAATGATTTCACAATAGAGTGTTTTTAGGAATGCAAGGTCAATATCAGGCCCTATACCGATACCAGTATTGTTGCATCCCTACTATTAAGTCTTTAAGCATTGTTACACCTCAGTTAGACCAGAAACAAACAGCCAACTATACCGTTACTTTGAAATCAGAAATTTCTTGGAGTTCTACGCTTATAGAGCTTGAACTTTCTTCAACACTACCTATAAAATCTCACATGATCTTTTTTTGTAAACCTACAGAAATTGCACAGAATCTGCACTTTGCATAGACCTCTTCCCGCGTGATGGACCCCTTTTCTGCATGATGGGAGAGGGGACATTCATTATTGTTCTCGATTTTTTATGTTGCTGGCAGATTTTCATTCAATATTACTTTCATAGATTTTAGATACTTCAAAAAGACTATTGTTACCTTTTCAAATACTTGCGTCGGTGACATGAGGCCAAAGCGCAGGTGTTGCACCACTGCGTCAGTGTGTCTCCAGCGGCGTCGGTCATGTCTAAGCCAGGCCTGCACTGCCTCGTAGAGCTCAATCTCTGGAAACCGACTTAGCCGCTCACTACCCAGGCACACCACCAGCTTTTCAAGGCTGAGGTAGGACAAGAAGTCAGGTCTAGCCATTAGCGGTACAAAATTCTCCAACAGGAAGGCATCTAGCTGCTCCTGCACCCCCTCCACAGCCACACTGAAATCATCCAGCAACCTCATGACCTCAGCACAGTTCTCCAGGCATATTTTGGCCAACAAAAAGGAACAGCAGAACTCCACTGCCTCAGTGAGTTGCACATACATGGCTGCCTGCAAAATCTCATGTACCGTAGGCATGCTAAGTTCTAACGATCCGTAATACATAAAGCGAAGGACATGACCAAATCCAGCCGCTGTCAGCCCCTTCATGTGGATCTTGTCTTGATCTCGCTCGCGCATATCGGCTGTGAACATGACCCGAAAGTAGTCACTTTGTGTGGCCAACAGGGCCTTGTGGGCCTGAAAGTGATGTTCTTCTATTAAAAGGGTTACATCCAACAAAAGGCGCTCCTCGTACAGGGCACGGAAGCCTGAGGACACGCTCCCATCATGCACCTGTGACAGGTACACCTCAACATCCCCAGCCATTAAGCACCTAAAGGGAAAGAAGGGAGAGGATGAAAACCAGTTTTTAGAACACAATTCACCCAAACTCAAATGTTTTCCTAAAGAACTCTTGATTATGAAAACATATGTCTATAAAGTATACGTCTACATAAGAACAACCACATCACAGAAACTGCTGGAAGGACCTCAAAGACATTCAGAAACCTCAGCAGTTTAGGTTGTGATGCAGAGGGTCAACGCTCAACACCTTCTCTTTTCCTACACACATCCACCACACACACACACAACACATACTCACCTCTGATTGGCCACGGGCATGTCACTGGGGAGGGGTGTCCAAGCCAATCAGAGGAGAGTGGCTCTTTGTGTCAGTTGGGAAAAAAGCCTTTTTTTGGAGGATTCACCTTAAATGACAATTCAACAAATATTCATCTACAGTACATAAACAAAATATCAAAGGACGTTAACGTATAATAACCAATTTACCAAAAAATTTTTTTTAAATGTACAGACCATCAGAGAGGTGCAATGGGAGACATTTCTGGGAAAAGGATCCCAAAATTTCCAAAACCCTTGTAATTTGTTTATTTGCATCAATTAACAAAAACTAAAGTTTCTAAGAAATGAGATCTATACAGTTGTTTGAAAAATTCAACATTGTACCTGTACCTTTGAGGGGTGTCCTGGCCAAGAGGACGCTCACATTTCCTTTGCTTATGTTTTCCCTGTTCTAATGTGTAAAAAAACAAGAATTTTACAGCAACGATAACACACACTCTTATACATTTCACACGGATTAGAAACACTTTTTTAGAGTAAAAAGTACACTTGACTCGGTCGCCATGATTAGATAAAATGGTTAATTGAGCTTCTTTAAAATTTCTTACGAATACTGTTGTAAACATAAGGACAGCTGTTTGCGAATTTGTACATAGATGCAATACTGAAAAGGAAAATTCTAACTGTAACTCTGCATACACCGCTGCTAAATATCTTAACCCCGATTGGTAAAAAAGGGGTTGATTTGTTTTCTACTAAAATTAAAATGACACTATTGGATTTATTCGACTGAGCCGATATGAAAATGTTTTTATATCATTAACTGATGTACAAGGGACAAGTTAAATTTGAGCCAAAACATACATTTAAATCAAAACCTTAAAAGCTTTCGGTAAAGAACCTTTCTATTGATTGAAGTGGTGGACCTATTTGTAATAACAACCATGTAAACATTATTTTTTATATAATAATTATGAAGGAAGAGAGAAAACAGTGATGTATGTGAGGAACGGTGATGATTATTTGTTTGTTTGCTTGCTTGCTGTTTAACACCATGCCAGCATCAAGGCTATTTTCACATTAATTACAAACTCATCCTTAACACTCGTTCACCTCACATGATCAATCAACCTAATGTACCTGTTTTTGAACTGGGGAGGAAACCAAAGTAAACCCAGGCAAGCACGGGGAGAACATGCAAACTCAAAGACCCCAGGTAATCGAACCCAGGACCTTCTTGCTGTGAGGCAACCGTGCTAACCACTACACCACCGTGCCACCAAAAAGTGACAATCATGACGTCTAATTTGTTTTCTCCATCTCTCATTGTGGTAAAGAATTTTTTTAAGTATGACTTTAGAGAATGTGATGAAGTATAAAATGTGTTTAATGCATAGGTTGAAGGATTTAAAGTTTCACACTTCATTAATTTTTAAAGAAGACATCCAGTGACCTGCAGAGAACATCACAGCATCCATCAGGGGCTTTAAAGGAAAACCACAAACACCCAGTCAATCAAACTGATTATCGGGGGGGGGGGGGGGGAGAGAAAAAAAACAGACTCTGTAACCCAGCAGGTAAAATAGATCAGCAGCGTTTATTTATCAGTACTAAAGTTAAAGCAGCTGCTACATCAATTTGCAGTGACGTCATTTTAACGCGGCCACAGAAAACGCGACCGGTGGTACTAGAATTCTAAATAATGTTAGAGGTGTAAATACCTCGGCGATGCGACTCCACACAACCGCGCTTCGACCACAGAACCCGGGATCCTTCTGACATGGAGGCCCGGAGATTAATTTGTTAAACAGATCAAAAACACCACAAGGTGAAAAAAAACCATCCTTGGTGTTGACATCCCGTCCCTACGCGTCCGTGCGTAGCAACAAATCAAGAATACTGTTACGAATTTACAACATTATGACTACCTATAGCCTTGCCAGCCATTCTAGAGGCCATATTATCGGCTGCACTGACGTCATTTCCCGTAGAACATCCGGGAGACCGGATGTGGAGGTGTTGGAGAGCAGAATAGAACGCCTTGCTGGTAGACGTTTGAAAAAAAGACGTAGAAAGCGCCAAGGGAACGTCATCATTATTAATTGCGCACTGCGAATAACTAACACGTGATTGACTAAGAAATGACGGTGTTGCCGGGGCAACTGCTCAGAATTTGGGAAACTAAAAATAAAGACCTTAAAATGAGGTGATCTTCAAAGTATTCCACAGCGCAAATTCTTCAATCTGATTGATCAGAACAAATCACAGATATATCTACAGATATATACTACTCTAGTACTAATTTGTCTGAAAATTTACTTTTTTTTTCAATAAAACAATTATTAACTACTCAGAGCAAGAAGGTCTCAGGTTTAGCTTCCAGGTCAGGGGTCTTTCTCTGCAGAGTTTTCTCTCCCCATGCTTGAATGGGTTTCCTCTGGGTACTCCGGTTTCTCCCTACAGTTAAAAAACATGTACATTAAGTTAATTGCTCACGAGGTATGTCAAGACCCTGCTGCCATCTTCACAGATGATGCCGCTGACAACCCTCACACATTTGGACAAAAAGGACACTTGGGTACGAATGCTGTTTATAGAATTTGGTTGAGCATTTTACACAATTATCAACCTGATTAAAAAAGCTTTTTATAGACTGTCAAAATTGTTTGGTGTGTGGGCGGCGCGGTGGCGCAGTGGTTAGCACTGTCGCCTCACAACAAGAAGGTCCTGG
>JAOTQW010000019.1:2965319-2977805 GCA_026260075.1 Sisor rabdophorus
GTACGTCGCTCTGGATAAGAGCGTCTGCTAAATGCTGTAAATGTAAATGTAAATCCATTTTCATGTACTTTCCACAAGTCAAGAATTCTAAGAACATTTAATCAAGTAAACTACATATTTTCAAAACGTTAACTAATTAATTATAGATTTCTCATGCCCATTCTTAGGACTTTCTTGACTCTTTATTTCACTACAGAGGAGATTTTATAGCACTCTAACTTTTTTTTTTCTCTTATTGCATTTCATTAGACATGTGTCCTTTGTCGATTGCCCGGGTCACGACATTTTGATGGCCACCATGCTGAACGGTGCTGCAGTGATGGACGCTGCGCTCCTTCTGATTGGTGGGTGTCTTGAAAACTAGATATTTAATTTGTTTGCATAACCTAGGTAGACCTAATTTTACTGTCCTGTTTTAGCCGGTAACGAGTCGTGTCCTCAGCCTCAGACCTCAGAACATCTGGCTGCTATCGAGATTATGAAGTTAAAGCACATCCTGATCCTGCAGAATAAAATTGACCTGGTGAAAGAAAGTCAAGCCAAAGAGCAATACGAGCAGATCCTGGGGTTTGTGCAAGGTGAGTTTCAGCTTGCTCATTCCTGATTGGTTGAAAGAAAATATTTGTTATGCAATTCTCTGTAGGTTTGAACATACATTTTAATTGTTAACTCTCGCTAAATTACAGTAGTTCTAGTTGGTGCGTCCTGTTAACTAGTGTTCTTTGCGTGGAGTAATGGCCACTGCTGGTAGCCTCAGCGCATGCAGATTTTAGAATGTTTGGCTTCATGATAAAAATTGGAGGGAGTAAATTAATAAAGATGACCGGCACATGCTAAATCTACACTTGATTGAATACAGCGTTTATCTAGCCTTGCTGATGGTGCAAAGCAGCAGTTTGCTGTGGCTGCAGCTCCCAAGGACTCCTTCCCATTAGAGCTGCCATTTTTGAAGTAACAATAATGGCTAATTTAACATTAAAATTAGTGGTCGATGACTGAGGTTCGGGTTTAGGTGGATAATCCAAGTCTAACTAGAATGTACCAAGAACAAAAATGTCTATGAGGAAAAGTGGAGAAATGTCAACCGCTGAGTTTAACATATTCGCCAGTCATGTGTTCAAGAAAAACAAAACAAAGGCTAATCTTTCCAGTCGCGTCTAATTGACATGACAATGACTTGTATGTAATAAGATGATGACATTTTTTATTTAACAGGCACAGTCGCAGAAGGTGCACCAATCATCCCAATCTCAGCACAGCTAAAGTACAACATCGAGGTGGTGTGTGAATATATTGTAAAGAAGATTCCGGTACCTATTCGGGATTTCATCTCTGAGCCTAGGCTAATTGGTAAACACTGATATTTTCTTTTAACAGAAAGTCACCAGATGTTTAAAAAAAGTGTTGGTTGCTGACTTTATTTATATATTTATTTTCTTGTAGTTATTAGATCATTTGATGTGAATAAACCTGGCTGTGAGGTGGACGATCTGAAAGGAGGTGTAGCTGGAGGCAGTATTCTGAAAGGCGTGCTAAAGGTGATCTATCTCTGTTACATCATATGCATGATGTAGAATAAAAAATTTTGTGAATATTCCAGAATAACGCAGTTAGAAATAAACATTTAATGTCTGAACTCATGAAACCGTACTGAACCATTCAGTATTTTGCATCTGCATCATTGATGCATCGATTGATATCATTAATTCCTTTTAAATTTTCCTATGCTTTTTTGTTTAGACAAAACAGACTTAAAGTAAACAAAAATTATAAACATCAAAATACAGCTTAGTTCTAAGTTTTTTGTCGCTGTTGTTGTCCACCTGAGTTGATGTTACACACCGCTGCCTGTTATTTAACGTTCATGTATGGTAGACACTAGTTGGTATTTTACCATATTTACATTTCTGGCATTTGGTAGACATCCTTATTGTCCAGAGAGACAAGATTTTTCTCTGTTATACAACTGAGCAATTAGGTGTTCGGAGCCTTGCTCAGGGGCCCAACAGTCTTCCAATTAGCAGTCCAACACCTTAACTACTGAACTACTACTCGCATAAAGAATGAAACTAATTTGAAAATATCAGAATCTGTGTACTTTCTCTATCGTCAGTCGTATCCCATCTGTGTCTTATCGAAGGGAAAAATTTGTAATTGGGTCACTTGATCACATTGTCAATGCAGCGCTAATATAGCTTTTAATAAGTAAAAGAAACTGGTAGATTCTGTATTGCACTAAGTATCATTTATTTATTTATTGCAAATTAAATGTATTGTTTTCTTTTTTTTTATTCTCAGGTGGGGCAGGAGCTGGAAGTCAGACCCGGTATTGTTTCTAAAGACCATGAAGGGAAGCTTATGTGCAAACCAATTTTCTCTAAGATCGTCTCACTGTTCGCTGAGCACAACGACCTCCAGTACGCTGCACCTGGTGGTCTTATCGGTACGTGCCTGAGAGAGAATTTCCTAAATTTATTGATTCTTTATACTACAATTCGATCGTTGTCTATAAGTTGTTTTCCTGAGGGTATACGTAGCAAATATATAACTCTATATACTAAACTAAAATTCCTTAAAGGCTTTGGTTAATGCAATAATACACACATTATACACTAGATTAAGTGGTGTCCCCAAAACTTCCTTTCATATGGTTAAGTATGATATATTAACTTTGGTGGACACACCGTGACGTAGCGACCTATCTCTCTCACTCTGCCCATTTCCCTATCTGTATCTCTCTCCCTCTGTCACTTTCTCAGCCTCTATCTGTCCCGTTCTCTCCCTTTATCTCTTTCTGTCTCTCACTATCTCTCTCTTCTTGTTTGTCTGACATTTATACTTTATGTTTGTGATGTAGGTGTTGGCACTAAAATCGACCCCACGCTATGCAGAGCAGACCGTATGGTGGGTCAAGTCCTTGGTGCTGTCGGCGCTCTGCCTGAGATTTTCACAGAGCTTGAGATCTCCTACTTCCTGTTGAGGAGGCTGCTGGGTGTCCGTACAGAGGGGGACAAGAAAGCTGCAAAGGTAAATGAGATACTTCATCTGATTCACATGGAAACCAGTTAGAAGTGTATCTGTTGTAGAAACTCCCATACTGCCTGTATTATTACAGTGTTTGGTGGGCATATTTATTGGCTTTACAAGTTGCAAAAAAAGCTATGAGATTATGTATGAACCTAAACAAGCAGATATTAACCTGAGGATTTTGGATTTAATAACACAGGTCCAAAAGCTTTCGAAAAATGAGGTGTTGATGGTGAACATCGGCTCATTGTCAACAGGAGGTCGTGTGAGCGCAGTCAAAGCCGATTTGGCCAAAATTGTGCTTACAAACCCTGTGTGCACAGAGGTGGGAGAGAAGATTGCTCTAAGTCGCCGAGTGGAAAAACACTGGCGGTAAACAATTTTATTATTTTTTTAAAATTTTGCATAGGTTTGTTTAGCAACGCTTATTGAAGCTAAATAAGTAAACAGACATTAAAGTGTTTTGTGGATGCATCTCTTTTCAATTATTAACTTTTCTCCTCACTTTTTGTTTTAAGTCTAATCGGCTGGGGTCAAATCAGGAGAGGCGTGACCATTACACCCACCGTCGATGATGATTGAGGATTTTACATTTGGATAAGAGGATACAGTCGTCAAACCATACGGCATAATTATCAACCCGTTTTCACACAGTGCCGAGGTCGGAGCCGCACCGACGTCAGCCTCTCGGCACCTGTATTTTAAAATGTGCGCCAAAAGCGAGGGCAGGACTGATTTCATTTCCACTTTAATCTGGGAAGAAGTATGTGTTTCCTGGGTTTGCCGAATAAAAGTTGTCAGCGTATTTCAGTGATGACTAATAAACACTTTTGATCAAAATGGTGCATGTTTTCTGGATCCGCATGGATGCGCCTGACAGTGTTGTGCGTAACATTTGCATTTGTGTAAATTGTATCGAACAATGGAAGGTTTTATCAATCAGCAGCTGCTATGACTATAAGATGGTAAACTGTTGGTGTACTCAATATTAATAAACTTAAAATGTAGTACATTCAACTTCTCTCCAGGGAGTCCAATACAAAACCAGCGTTATGTAAAAACAGCTTCCACTTTAAGCTATCTACTACCAAATAGATTTTATGTTACCTTTGGGCAGCGTGGTGGCATAGTGGTTAACATGGTTACCTTACAGCTAGATGGTCCTGGGTTCAATTCCTGGGCAAGAGGTTTTTCTGGGTGAAGTTTGCATGTTTCCCCATGCTTGTGTGGGTTTACTCCGGTTCCATGTTATCCTCCCACAGTCCAAAGCAGGTTGATTGGTGACTCTAAATTGGCCATAGGAGTAAGTGTGAGTTGGACTGTGTGCTGGGATAGGCTCCAGCAGACCCCAGTAACCTGGATTTAGAGAATAAATGGGTATAGAAGATGAATTAGTGTTGTCCCTCTCTATCTCCCGTTCTCACTCTCTGTATCCATCTATTTCTTCCCGTTTTTCTTGCTATCTTTCTTCCTTTAGCTGTATATCTCTTTTATCACTCTATCTTTAATAGGTGGTATCAGTTTTACAGTAGCCGGCTGTTTATAACCAGGTTCACGTGTTCATTTATAAACCGAGCTAAAGTAACCTGCTTACCCGAGTTACTGTATATGTCACGGATTTTTTTTAAACAAGGGCTGGTCGTGTAACAAAAAAAGGCCCATTTTATAATTATTGATTATTTTTCTTTCTTAATGCTTTATTCGTTAGTAGTTAACCCGCTAACGCTTTAACTAACGCTTCAACTGATACAAGAGGTTTGGCTAACAAGCTAAATGCATGTGTGGAGATATCCTGTTTTACTGAAGCGTTCTAACGTTATAACCTTTTCCCTTAAATTATTTTTTTTCACATTAAATATAATGCTTATAAACTGGAATTTTTTGGTGAGGGGGTGAAATACCATTGGAATGTGTTGGTAAGAGCCATACTGAGTTAGTTTCGCTTTTAATTCATTTACAGTACAATCTTTTCACATCCGGATGTTAGTGTCTTCTGGCCTTTTGTTCGAGAAGGTTCGGCTCCTCCCTCTCAGGGCCTCGACCCCATGCATTATTACTGTATTTTACTATCACTTAATTCGTTATGAATGTGTATAGTTATACATCCTTTATAAGAGGACAAAATGGGCAAGGATAATATGCGCCATGTCAATAATAAATGCTATGCCGTTAGCCCCTGACGGCGGTATGAGTGCTGAGTTCGGCCCCGCCCTCCCAGCGCCGCACTGGCCCGCCCTGCTCACACAAACTCCCCGCCTGAGCTCTGCCCGAGTCTGGGGGAAGCGTACGGCCTGGAGGCGGTGTGAAAAAGGTAGGCCGCTGCACAACCATATACGCTTAATACTTCCATCGATCGCTAAACACTCAATAGCGCTCAGACTGTACTGTTTTCTAAGTGGTATGAAGTTTACGCATTTTGTCTTGTTTTACAAGTTTATAGCGTTATAAGCGTTATGACAGCTAAGGCCTCCGTTAGCATCCAGTCAAAGGCCTTCGGAGGCCTCATCTAGGCCGCTAGTGCAAGAGCAAAACCTAAGTTCAAAAATAATTATAATGCTTCGTTATACTTCATAAACAGAACACAAGTAGCCTATTTAAGATATTTTTAAGGCTTTAAATTACGGTGTATCCCCAATTATTGATCATTTTTATTAATGCAATATGGCGGCAACCATTAAAATGGGCGTTATCTTGGAAAACCTTTGGGTTCTAATCTCGCTCGTATTCCGGCAAACCCCGCCTTCTACCTTATGATTGGGTTGCTGTTCGCGCGTCACTAGCCTGTTATTGGCTGGGGTGGTTATTTCGTGCAGTCGCTGTTGGAGAATGAGGTATTATCCAATCAATGCGCAGATAACCGAATTAAACCCGAATACGGGTGTGAGAAAGTAAACGACAGGCAGAACAGAGCCCCGGTCACGTGGTCGTCACTGCCAGAGGCCACGCCCTATTTATTAAACCGCCTTTTTGTCTATATATTTACCTTCTCTACATTTAATAATAAATTTCATTGACTCGTCTCTAATTTACTTGCTAATTTACATATATATATGTGTGTGTGTGTTTCATTAAGACCTTATTGGATTATATATTTAATCCAATTAGGTCTTAATAAAACATGTTATGATTAATAATTAATTTTTTTTTTTCTTTTGTTGCTTTTATTCATTTTCTCCACTGTATAATTTGCAAACACCCAAAAGACAAATCAGCATTTGGAGATCTAAATTTTTACATTATTAAGTGTACTTTGTTCTTAAACACTGGCAGGAATTAAGGAATTATGCATATGATCAGTGGGGTCAATGGATGAAGATGTGACGACCCTCTCTCCCCATTCCCACCAACCCAAGATCATCTTTCATGGGTCAGGTAAATCTGGCAAAACTGATTATGTATAAAGTATAAGGATTTTTATTCATTTTTGTGTTTTATTTTAGTCATATGTAAATAATAAAATAGCAACAAAAAAAAGCAAAATATTGTATTTTGTCTCAGGTGGGAATGGTGAAATCGAGGAGGATGGGGTAGCAGTGGAGCTACATGAGACGGTCCTGGTCTCTGGAGTAGAGGATGATGGGATAGCAGTGCACACTTTTTCTGCTGATGAGTTGGTTATACAGGATGCCATGGGAGATGTTGTGGCTGAGTATGTACAGGATGATGATGAGGAGGAGGAGGAGGAAGAAGAGGAGGATGGGGAAGACCTAAGCACTATTGCTGTAGGGACCTGTGTAATGTCTCCAGGGATAGCTCTGGAAGATGTCCTTAGTTCTTCTCAGGTGCAGGAGGATCCGGATGGGTGTGAAAACTACCTCATGATTTCCTGTGAGTGATCACATTTTTTATGCCAATTGATGCATTTGAATACATTTTTATTAGTGCTCTTATTTATTTATTTATTTTCCCCAGTGGAGGAACCTGGGAAAATTGTGTCAGTTAATGATGCTAAAGTTACAACTGAGGGCACTTTAGAGGAGCAAGATGATGGGGAAAAGGAGGACGATGAGGGTCAGGAGGTCATCAAGGTTTACATCCTGAAGGCTGACTCGGGAGACGATGATTTGGGTAAGACAGGCTTTAATTCAATCCAATGATAAATAATACAAACACCTGTCACTAGTGTAAACCTTTTTTTTATCCATTTAGCAAGTGGTGCTCTTTGGTCATTTTTTTCTCTTGTCTATTTTGCAGGTGGCACTGTGGATATTGGAGAAGCTGATATTGATGTGGACGAAAGCGTGGAGTTGATGGATCCATCTGAACTCAGTGAGAAAATGGTCCTTATGCCTGTGACAGATGCCAATCAGAATCAGGATGACATTAGTGAGTCCCTTTATACGGAAATCTGTTTAAATGTACTGCTCGGAGTGGAATACTGAAAAAAAGGATTTTTAAAAAATTGGGAAACCTTTAGTCTCAAACTTAAAAATGCTAGAATTGCATAAAGATAGTGACTTGCTGATGTTACCAAGCTGAAAGGTTTTCAGAATAAAAAAAATACTTGATTTCCATAAAAATAGAAATTTACAGAAGGCATGTAATTAAATTATGTATAAAATTATGTTGAAGATTGTAATATACACATGCTGTAATACATAGCCAAACCACTAGTTGGTGTTATCAGTTACGTGCCTTGTTCAACATGTCTAGATGTAAATATTAGGAAATAACAGATAAACATCTTATCAGGCATCTCATGTTGATCTTTTGCGCTTAAAGTATAAAGTTTGCAGTATGCAAAAATTTTGGTCTTCTTATTTAAGTACTTTTCACCAGTTGAAACCATAGCTCATTTGCAAATAATGTGAGCTTGTTTTGTTTTTGTTTTTTTGTTTGTTTTTTTTACAGATGTGGCCAAGATAACTGACGAAGTGTACATGGAGGTGGTGGTTGGGGGTGAGGAGCCTGCCAATCATCAGCGGCCATTTGATAACACATCACTTAGCAAAGACTTCATGCCTGTAGCTTGGGCAGCTGCGTATGGTAAGTTCTAGAAGTAGGTCATGTGATTTCCTTTCCATACACAAATATATGTAACAAGATTAACTAAAACCCAACACAGCCTGGCGTTGTGGTGTAGTGGGCTCAGGCCATTTCACCCCCCCCCCTCAATTTCATCACTGTCTGTCCTATAAATAAGGAGAAAATGGGCCGAAAATATTTTAAAGAAAAATCCACCCATAAATTCATAAATCCACCCACTCATTGACTCCACCACCTTCTACTTAATCCAATTAGAAAGCACATTGACTCTAAATGTGTCTCTAAATACTTTTTAAGTAATACAGTCTCTGGTGTGTAAACCTCTCCCTCAGGTACGCAGGAGGCTGAGAGCTGTGAAAACCGAAATGGAGCCGCCAGTGCAGTGTTACACGTGGAAGAGTCTGACGTTCTGGAGAAAATCAACCACCAGCGAAACAAAAGCAAGAATAAGAAACACACGGAAACACGACACATCCAGACAGGTATTGCCAGACCCAGCTGCGCATGTTCGATTCTTGCGCTAACATCAGCAGCGACATAATATAAAAAAACTGGCAGTGCATGCATAATTTATGTCTTATGGTGACATATTGTAATGTCATTCTGATGCAGATACACATGTTTAAATTATTTCAACATATACCATTGTGTGTATAATTATAATGATTAATTTTAAAATCTTGAAAAGTAGGTGTGCTTTTATTTTACACTGAAAACATAATAAACCTTGACATTTACATGAATATTAATAGTATTTGGCAGACACCTTTACATTTACATTTGTATTATACAACTGAGCAATATAGGGTTATCAGGGGCCCAACAGTGGGAACCCTTTCTGGTTAACAGAATCACCTAGCTTGAAAGTTTGTAAAAAAAATTCCAAAGAGTGAGGATTAAGCGAGGAGAGCGTGCAGAGCAAGTGAGTGAGGAGTCTGGGTAAATAGTGCTGAAGTGACGCCATTCTAAAACACTTTAAAACACCAATTAATTAGCTGATATTAGCTAATCCCGACACCCAAAAGAGCATTTAAGACAATTCTCACAATGAATAAACACATGGTTTTTGAATAGTGATTATTAATCAGAACTATTAAAATAGTATCTATTTAGATTTTCTAGCCAGATTCAGTAGTTCATCACAATTATATTGTTGTCCATGTATAATGTGCTCCTCCGCCAGGTTCCGTCTGAAGTGTTCTATTTAATTCCATGTAAATGCTGAAACAGCCTTTTGTAACTTCGTCTCTTTATATTTTTCCCCATCAGCAATTATCATTGGTCCATATGGACAGCCTCTCACGGTGTATCCCTGCATGCTGTGCGGAAAGAAATTTAAATCCCGTGGTTTCCTAAAGCGACACACCAAGAACCATCACCAGGATGTCGTGAACAAGAAAAAGTACCAGTGCACCGACTGCGACTTCACCACCAACAAGAAAGCCAGCCTTCACAATCACATGGAGATCCATAAGCTCAGCAGCAAGAGTGCACCTTTCGAGTGTGAGGTGTGTGGCAAAGAGTTCCACCAGCAGGCGGCACTCTTCTCCCACCGGCTCCAGCACCATTACAAAGAGCCGAAGCTGCAAATACCGCCGCCCGCTACAAAAATGCACAGCTGCAAGTTCTGCGATTACGAAACGGCCGAGCAGGGACTTCTTAACCGGCACTTACTGGCCGTACACAGCAAAAACTTCCCTCACATCTGTGTGGAGTGTGGGAAGGGCTTTCGGCATCCTTCTGAGCTCAAGAAGCACATGAGGACTCACACTGGCGAAAAGCCGTACTCGTGCCTGTACTGCAGCTACAAATCGGCTGACTCTTCCAACCTAAAGACACACGTGAAGACCAAGCACAGCAAAGAGACACCGCACAAGTGCGAGCGCTGCTTCCAGACTTTTGCCGATCCCGACGAGCTTCAGCAGCACACACTGGCGCACGAAGAGGAAGCCAAAAGCCACCAGTGCATACACTGCGAACATCGCAGCTCAAACTCCAGCGACCTAAAGCGCCATATCATTTCCGTTCACACTAAAGAATACCCACATAAATGCGACACATGCGGAAAAGGTTTTCACAGGCCTTCGGAGCTTAAAAAACACTCGGCTGCTCACAAGGCAAAAAAACTGCACCAGTGTCGCCACTGCAGCTTCAGAATCGGAGATCCATTTGTGCTCAGCCGCCATATTCTGTCCGTCCACACCAAAGAAACGCAACAGCAAACACCATTCTCGGACAAAAAAGGACTGAAAAAGGCTTTTGTCCTGGGGGCTCACGGAGGGAAAAAAGTGTTGGCTAAAGTGCACAGGGAGCGACGAGTGTATCAGTGTCAGTATTGCGATTACAGCACAGGAGACGCTTCTGGTTTTAAAAGACACGTCATCTCCATCCACACCAAGGATTACCCGCACCGCTGTGATTTCTGCTCCAAGGGCTTCCGCAGACCATCTGAGAAAAACCAGCACATCGCGCGCCATCACAAAGACATGATGGCATGATGGACGACGCGATTGGAAAGAATGGGGTGTGTGATACGGCAGGGTTGCATTATCAGTTTTAGTTTTGTAGATTTTTGTCTGAAAGCATAGTTGAGTTGATGCATTTTTTTAAATTCAGTGTTTATAAATACTTTCGACCGTGAATAATTACTGGTTTTGATTTTAACACCCAAGCGAGTAATAATCGCTTTAAAAAGTATAGCGAGGGAATCGATGGTGGTATAGACACGTATGGTCACGTTGCACACCTCTAAACCTGCAGTCTTTTCTTTTGTTGCTTTACATTGATCATGCTAACATGGTGAACATGTGTAGCATGTAATGATAGCCACTGAACGCTGGCCCCTATGTTTTTTTTTTTTGCGCTTGTGTTCTACTAGTGAACACAAGGGGTGGGCAATGTCGGTCCTATAGAGTTAAGGTGTCCTGCAGAGTTTAGCCCCAACTTCCAACACACCAACCTGTAAATTTCAAGTAAACCTAACAAGATCTTGATCAGTTGGTTATGGTCTTTTTGATTAGGGTCTGAACGAAACTCCGACTTTCTGAGACTGAGATCGCCCAGACCTGTACTTGTACCTTAAACACAGATGCTACAGATTAAGTGGCGATTGTGGCAAATTATTATCCTTTACCAAGAGTCCCTTTTTTTCCACAAAATGCGATCGCTAAGGCTAGTCAGATGTTTCTGCGAATCGTTGCACTGTATTCCATAACATCCCACACCAGTCCAACACACTGTCAACAAACAAAGGGTTAAGAAACATGTGTGACGGGTGGACTTTCATTTAAAATCAGCTCTTCTCGTTTAAAGGCGTGTTATTCCTGCCATTGTAAAACCCTCACACTAGATTTTTCTGTTAACATATAAAAAAAAGTTTTATGCACAAATTGAAATGTATAAACTGACTGATTACCTGTCTGGTCTGATGGAAAAAAAATCTATACTAGCTTTGTTTATGCTGTAAATATAATCAGTAAAGATTAATGTACTGATAAATAATGTACTTGCGTTTACTGATTCCTCACATTAGTTAACAAACATTACATTTATATTTATAGAATTTGGTAGATGCCCCTAACCAGAGCGACTTTTTCATTACATTTATTTTGATTATACAACTGAGCAATTGGGGAGGGGCAGTGGTGGTGGCTTGGTGGCACTGGAAATTAAACACGGCTCAACCAGGCCAAAATCTTAACCACCAGAATACCATTTCCCCAAACAGGTTTTAACTAAACCTAATTATATTCCCAAATCTTCCTACATCAATATATTTTGGTGCGATTAAAGGCGATTTGTCAATAAATTTATTTTGATTTAGATTCTACAACATCAGGACCAGATTGAAATCTGTATATCAAACTGATAGGATGAAGTAGCTATAGCATATGCAAAATATGATAGAACCTTATAAACATGATAACTACCAACTTCATTACAGGAATATAAACTCGACATAAACTAGGATTATCTTTAAAAGCTAAACAGCAGATATTTGAATTTTTGTATATTTCCATATTTATTTCATTCATTTATTTCCCAATCTGAATAGTAACAGTTTTTTTTATCTGTCCGTTTTCAGCACTGTGAGCTTGGGTTTCTCCTGAGAGAAACATTGGTTGTTAAACCGTTAACAAATTAGACACAGAGTCGTATTTATATCAGCGTGTTATCGTTGACGATGATCTATCCTATCCGATCAAACCGTGACGTGTCTTCAGTTAAGAGCCTCAATGGACTGCTGTTCTCTCTTCCTTCTATCCAGGGTTTCTGAAATGGATTTCAACTACACAATAATCATGTTAAAGGGACACGATTCACACGAAATCTAATGTATAACTTTGACTTTGCATATACTGAAAGACCTTGTGTAGATATATAACATTTGTAAATACAGAATTATAAAAAAAAATTTTACTATTTTGTGTCTGATGATTGCTTTTATTCGGTTATAAGATCAAGCACAGATAT
>JAOTQW010000019.1:2991809-3003004 GCA_026260075.1 Sisor rabdophorus
AGTATATCGTGATGTGTATTGTATCTTTACATATGGCCCAATACACAATCCTAATCCACAGATAGAAAATGTAAACTTGGCTCTCATTTCCAGAAGGATTGGCTTTGAGTGAACAGGTTGCTGGTGGTTAGAGGTGATGTAAGAAGACCAGACATCTATTTTAAACCTGTTATTCTCTTACACACTCTGCATCTAATCCCTGTTGTATCCATGGGCTCTCATAGGGTTGTGCAAGGTCTTTACCAGTGTCAAAATAGTGATTAAAGACACACACACACCCATACAAAAGGATTTAGCACTTTACTTATTTTTTGCTTTAGCACTTTACTCCTAAGAGGTATTTGCTCTACACGCAGCCAATTTAGTGCTTAATAGAAATCTTGACTGGGTTTTTTTTTCAGTACTATATGAGTTGGTGGAGCAACAGAGGCAGTAACAGAGGGCTGGAATACTTTAGGCAGCCCAACTTCGTAATCTTTCATAAGGCATAATGGCACCCCTGCATTGTATTAATAGTAGAAAAAAGCAGGTTTAGTTATGAAAGTCCTTACTCATATAGACGTGCAGACACTAAAAAGTACAAGTTCTGAATGTTTAAGTTAAAGTAAAGAAATTTGAGCTTTGACATGTACTTAAGTTAAAAGTAAATCAACTACCAGAAAAGTAAAGTAGATCACCTAGTGGAAACGTAAATCAGCTACCAGAAAAAGAATAAAAATAAATACATCAGCTAGCAGAAAAATAAAAAATAAATCAATTACCAGAAAACTAAAAAAAGGGAATCAACTGCCAATTTTGTAAAAAAAAAAGAAAAAAAATACATTATGCACTCAAAGGTGATCTAGACTTTGGTCTTCTGACGCTAAAGCTAACAACGTTAGGCATTTTTGTTGTCATCTGCCTGGCTGTCTTGATTGTTGTTAGCAACATAAACTAGCTTAACTATGTTTAGGGTGTCTGATAGCCAAGAAAACACAAATAATTGATGACAAATTTGCATGGTCACCTCACAGCAAGAAGGTCCCTGGTTCGATTCCCAGTCAGTGGGTCTTTCTGTGTTTCAAAGAGTTTGCATATTTTCCCTGCGCTTGCATGGGTTTACTCCGGGTATTCTGGTTTCCTTCCACAATCCAAAAACATGTATATTAGATTGACTGGTGATTCTAAATTGCCCATAGGCGTAAGTGTGTATGGTTGTTTGTCAATGTGTGGACCTGTCATGGACCAGCGACCTGTCCAGGGTGTACCACTGCCTCCCACCCTATGTGTGCTGGGATAGGCTCCAGCAGACTTCTGTGACCCTGGGTTAGGAAATATGCAGGTGGAGAAAATAAATAAATGAATAAATATTAGTGATAAAAATATATATTTTTTAAATAATTACTTATTAATATCTTCTCAAAATAAAACTAAAATGTGAATGAGAGAGTGTTGCAGGTTTGTCTTTTTTAACTCTACAGCGCCCTCTAGCGAGCTACTGTGTAAAATATGTAGCATGAATTACAGCAAATATTAAATTGATTAATTAGATGAGTGTTAATGATGTTAAAGTTGTTTTATTTTTAACAGAAATATATTTTATGTTTTCAACATAATTAAAATGTGCTGTTTTTCATTCTATAATTATTAAAAAAACACTATTTTACTGTGGGAGCGTGTGTCCTACCGTCAAATTTTTGAATTTTTTTTTTTAATTTATTTTAAAGGCAAAAGAGCTGCCTACCTATAAGGATAACGACTTCATCAACGATGGACAGAAAATATACATTGATGACAAAAATAAAAAAATATTTCTCGACAAGCTTAGGAAGGATGTAGAGGTAAATGTATACCTTTTTATTGACATTCTCCAAATGCACACTTCTTATTGCTAAAATAAATAAATGCACCCTAAAATGTGTGTATATGTGTGTGTGTGTGTGTGTGTGTAGTTCCTGGCACTGCTGAAGCTGATGGATTACAGTCTATTGGTGGGGATCCATGATGTGGAGCGAGCAGAACAGGAGGAAGTGGAAAGTGAGGATAATGAAGGAGATGATGAAGGAGAAAGTGATGGAGGGATTGTTGGAACACCTCCAGACAGCCCCAGCAACACTCTGGACAGTACCAAACCACTTTCCCCGGGGGACTTTGACCCAACTATTGACGTCTACGCAATCAAGAGCCATGACTGTGAGTGAATACTTTATATTATAGTTCCTTTTTTCTTGGTTGCATAAACTATTTTTACATCTGTCTTTTTTAAAAACAATTATTACATCTGTCTTTATTTCTCTTGCCTTTAATTTCAGCCTTCTGCTTCTAACCAGTGCTTTACTGCCAAGTGCATATAGAAATTCATTTTATAAATCACAATTGTTAGATTTACTGACATTTAAGATTCTTAGCTAACAGTTAAACATGGTGTTTAAAATACGGTAGCAGAAAACTGGTTCTAACTGGTGCATGACATCCTTGGTACAAATAAATAAATAAATAAATAATTATTTAGATGGAATGACTGTTCCTTTTTTCTTTTCTTTTTTTTTTTTAAGACTCTCCTCGGAAAGAAGTCTACTTCATGGCTGTGATCGACATACTGCAACATTATGATGCCAAGAAAAAAGCGGCTCATGCGGCCAAAACAGTCAAACATGGAGTGAGTGCTTATGTTATTGTTCTTTGTGTGATTATTATTTTTCTGTAGTTAATATAGGAAACATAACAGTGCATTTTGTGTGTGTGTGAGAATCGCATATGAAAATAAGTGGCATTCGGAATTAATAGGGTTCCATTTAATATGATGTCGGTCCACCCTTTGCATCTATAACAGCTTTAACTCTTCTGGGAAGGCTGTCCATAAGGTTTAGGAATTCTTCACCATTCTTACAGAAGAACATTTGTAAGGTTGATGTTTGACAAGAAGGCCTGGGTCTCAATCTTTGCTCTAATTCATCCCTAAGGTGTTCTATGGGGTACATTTTTGAGGCCAGGCCAGTCGTGTTCATCCACACCAGACTTTCATTTTTATAGACCTTTTATTGTTTTTTTATTGTTTTCTGCCCTGGTTCACAATCATGTTGGAAGAGTAAGGGGTCAGCTCCAAACTGTTCCTACGAAGTTGGGAGCAGAAAAATTGTCCAGAATGTCTTGGTATACTGATGTATTTTAATGTACCACAACATAATCCCCTCTCCATCAAACTCAGTGAAGTACCGTTCTTTTCTACAGTTCCATGCTGGAATTCACTGAGCTCCTGAGAGCAACCTATTCTTTCACAAATGTTTATAAAAACAGTCTGCATGCCTAGGTAGTAAAATGTACAGCTTGTGTAACATTGTAAATTTACTGTGTTATAAAAAAATCTCAACAGACACAGCCCTGTCTAAACCCCTGGCAACAAAATTGAGTACACCCCTAATAGAAAATGTTCAAATTGGGTCCAAAATAATTTGTATGGCCACCATTATTTTCCAGTACTGCGGTAACACATTTGAGGATCCCCCACAGATTCTCAATAGGGCTTAGGTTTGGAAAAGTGCTTGGCCAGTTTATCACCTTTACCCTTAGTTTTAGCAAGGCAGTGATCGTCTTGGAGGTGTTTGGAGTCGTTATCATGTTGGAATACTGCCCTGTGGCCCAGGCTCTGAAGGGAGGGGCATCATGCTCTGCTTTAGTATTTCACATATTGGCATTTGATGTTCCCTCAATGAAGTGTAGGCCCCCAGTGCCGGCAGGTCTTTACGCAGCCCAAACCATGACGCTCCCAAGACTATGCTTAAGCAGAGGCAAGACACACTTGTCTTTGTCCTTCCTTTCGTGTTTCTGCCACACACGCTTGACATCTGAAAGTTTATCTTGTTCTTATCAGACCACAGGACATGACCCAAGTAATCCTTGTCCTTAGCCTTAGTTTGCCTTCAGCAAAATGTTTGCTGGCTTTCTTGTGCATCATATTTGAAAAAGGCTTCCTTTCTGGGACAACAGCCACGCAGACCAATTTGATGCAGTGTGCGGTGTATAGTCTGACAGACTGACAAACCCCCACCCACCCCTTTAACCGTGCAGTAATGCTGGCAGCATTTATATGTCTATTTCTCAAAGACAACCTTTGGATATAACCACTGTGCTGTAGCCAGTCTCATGGTCTTCCTGTAACCTAGGCCATCATTATGTAAGATTAGGTTTAGGTCAGATCCTCAGAGAGTTCTTTGCCATGAGGTGCCACGTTAAACTTCCAATGACCAGAATAGGATTAAGAACAATAACGCCAAATTGAACACGCCTGATCCCCATACACACCTGAGACCTTGTAACGGTAATGAGTTTCAGGACAACAGGGAGAGGAAAATGGCTTCTTGGACCCAATTTTTACATTCTCTCTAAGGGTTGTACTCAGTTTTGATGCCAGATATTAAGACGTTAATGGCTGTGTTTTTTGGATAGGACAACAAATTTACACAGTTACACAACTACATTTACTAGTTTACATTGTAGCAGAGTTTCATTTCTTTTTTTAGATGGAGACAGACAGACAGATCGAGACAGACAGACAGACAGAGGCTAGGTCAGAGGCTTAAACAGAGGGCACAAATGGACAAAGACCCTCTTTTTTACACAGTGTGAGGAAAATAAGTGAAGAAGGCTGAGACAATTTTAAAACCTGGATGCATTTACTCTTTAAAATATTCTTTATCAGTTACTTGTATGAAAGTTGTTACCTTCTGTTCTGCATGGGATTCATCTATCAGCAGTTTAATTTCAAATAATGTTTCTGTAATCTTTCTTAATCCAGGCTGGAGCGGAGATCTCGACAGTCAACCCAGAGCAGTACTCTAAAAGATTCTATGAATTCATTACCACCATTCTGCCCTAAACTGGAGCACAACTCACAGTGGTCAAAGAAGGACGCTGATTGAAGGGGTGCCCAATACATTTACCCCACCTTTACAGCAGCTACAACTACCATTCGTTTACATTTTTTTTTTTGTTCTTTGCTGTTTTGTGGGACCATAAAAAAACAGTATCGAGTATAAATCTATGTGGGAGCTATGGATTTTTTTTTTCGCAATCCTGATGCATGTCCCTTGTGGCATTCTTATGATTTCATGTGTTATTTTACCTCCTTTCAAGTGAAAGGGAGACAGTTAGGAAGTGAAAGGGCAAGTGTGGTGGTGTATGTGGCTTATGAGGGGCTCCTTTTAATGGAGAACTAAAAACAATTGGAGCTTTTCAACTGCTGTAGAGTTCACAACAATACAAGAATGAAATGTGAAGCTGTTCCCTGTTAAAATCGCTCACCCTCTTTCAATGAGTTAAGATTCCGCAGTCCGTCCCTGTGCACAATAAAATCCCTTATTAATGGACACAAACCTTCCACCTCTTCGATCCATACATCATTCTAGGCTGCCTTATTCATTCACTATATTAAAACTCATTTTGGGCTTTTTTCTTGTATTTTAACTTAATCGCTGCAGCACTTCTAGACAAATGTACTTTTATAATTGTAATTAACACCCCCCCCAACATTTATTCGTTCATTTAATTCACTAAAAAGACTGACCGAAGAGAAAATGCTCCTGAGCTCCCTATACCAAGGAATGCACCTTCTGAGTCTTGCATGTTCTTACAGTGTTTCACACAAGTGTGTGGTGGTGTTTTTATTTTGTGTGTGTGTGCGCGTGTGTGCGCGTGTGTGTGATGTGTTTCAAAAGGCTTGCAAGACGTTAAGATAAATTTGTCAATGGTTTTGCATCCTAATGAACTAAACGAAAGCAACAGCATTGGTGGCAACCACTTCAGTAAAATCTGTTACGGGAATGATTTTTCATTTGCCATCAGCACCTTAAACTGTTGCACTTTTGTTAAAAAAAAAATAACAAAAAAAATAGGATCTATTGGTCTGTTACCAACTGCAACAGTAGCAGCTATTGAGGCACTATTTGAATGCAGCCTATGGACAAGTGTCGGCGCAAAAAAAAACCAACCAAATCTGCAGTTTACCTTTTACATCATTCTAACTAAAACACACGCATTTGCTGTTAGCTAAGTGGTGGAGTTTGAGCAAAGTGGAGGGTGTGTGTCTGTGTTAGGGTGGGGGTCCTGTAAAGTTTTGTAAACTTTACTATTTACATTGGCAGTCGAGTCAACAGTGTATTGTATATTTTGCACATAATGAACCAGAAGTTTAAAGAATCCCTTTGGTTCAGTCGAGTGGTATTTAAGGGGTAATGCCACAACTGTATGAAACGGTCTCATAGGTTCAAGGTCAAACGTCGATTCGACTCATGGGAACGTCAGGCGCCATGTTTTCTTATGTCATCCATATGAGAACTTGGTATCACAGATTTCACTGAAGATGTTTTTTAAAAATGTTTCCCCCCTGCATGAACTTGGTCCTGTTGGTATTTGAAATATTAAAACATGACGCCTCCAAAAACGTGATTCTTTGAAATCATCATTTTCTTGTGTTTGTTCAGTGTACATTTTTTTTTTTTTTAAATGCAGGTTTTTCATTTGCATTTTTGATTTGTACATGGATTTTATCCGACTTTTAAGCAGCACATCCCTATTAAGTGAAGTGTTCAGAGAAATGAAGAATGTTACTGTTTTTAATTGTGCAGTACTGTAAAAAGAAAAAGGAGAATTTTTTTTTTTAAATAATGCATGTTGTTTGTTTCCCGGTTCAACTGTTTAACCTCCATCTGTTAAAAGAAGAAAAAAGAAAAAAAAGTGTTAATTTTTAACCTGCTTTATACTGTCAGCAATGTATACACTGTGCAAGAGTCGTGCCTTTTTACTTCAGATTATTTAATTTTGTATTCTTAATCTTAGCTTTTTTTGAAGGGTAAATAATTTTATTTTCTAATGTGTGATTGGAAAAAAAATTGTCCCAGGCTTTTTTGTTTGTTTGTTTTTGTTACTTTTTTGCCTATATATGGGACTAAACCATTAAACCATTGAGTTCCAGCAGTAAAAAATGTCCCTGTGAAAGCTGTGGAACTTATTGTTGTTTTTGGGGGGTTGTTTGTTCTTTTAATTTTAACTTCAGTATTATTATTAATCCAGACTCTTTTTTTGCTATTTTTTATTAGTTGTCGTGTTTATTTTTGGTTTGACCGATTTGCGCAGTGGTTCTTTTAATTTTATTCCCTTTTGAATGTTTATTTTGGGAACAGGACAGAGAGAGAAATGCATTTGCAAAGAAAAAAATTGAGAACATAACACTTGCTTGAATCCTTGTGGTTTTGCCACGCAGCAGCGCTCAGCCGGATCTCCGCTTCATGTTGCGCCTTTTGGCCTTCAGATTTGCCAAATCAGCACTTCTCCTCTGTGCACAGGTTCATCATATCATGTAGAAAACTTGGATGGAAGTTTGATTGTGCTTTTTATCAGTTAATGTCCTCTTTTTTCAGGCTGTATTCAGTGCGGCGCAACTTGTCCTGTTTAACTCTGAAACTAGTTAATGGAAAGCGAAAAGCCCCCTCCGTGAGCCGGGGGGGGGGTTCAGTTACGTTGGATGTTACAAAATGTTGAAAAAACCCGGAGGGGGTCATTTATGATATTAACCGATATAATACACTCCATTTCAAAAGCATTGCTCAAAACCAATAAAGCACTTTGCAAATCCTCGAGCCTGTGAGATTTATGTAATTATGTGCACTTGGGTTGTTTTTGTTTTTTTTGGTACAATGATGATTTAACGAAGAGCTTTCTTACAGGGGAGGAAACTACAGAACGAGGAATCTGACTCGGTATAGGACACACAAAATACAGGCAAAAAAATAAGTTACATACGTTTTAAGTTATTTATTCATTCGTCTTTTATACCCGCTTATTCCCTAATTCAGTTTATGGGGGTCTGCTGGAGCTTATCCCAGCTCTCTGAAGGGCGAAAGGCAGAACGGGTACACCTTGGACAGGTCGCCAGTCCATTACAGGGCGACACTTACGCTCAGTTCCACTCCTACATAGGACGTTTTTTTAATCCATTTCCCAGATCTACCTCGCTTGATGTTTATCTTTGGGAGCATTTGAAGGCCGGAGTGTATCAGGAAAAGATACATGACATAGATCGTCTCAAGGAACCGCATCACTAACGCCATAGCAAACCAGCTGTCCTTCTACGAGACGCATCGAAAACGGTGCAATTGTAAATTATATTAAAATTGAAATAATTATATTTAAAAATGCTTTTTACAATTTTCACTTTCACTTATGGAAAACGTATGTTATACACAAAATCCAGTAAAGAAGCATAGATATTATATGATCCGACATACTGTTGAGTAATGAAACGCGGAGATTGATGTACTATAAGCAATACTACCAGAATAATACAAAGAATGATGTCGACTTATTGCTTTATATATATATATATATATATATATACATTACTTAGTTTAGAATCATTTAGCTCACCTTTCCCTCCATATTTGACCACAGCCCAACAGATTCCATCTAAAGATCCCGGTTAAGTATCCTAAACCTCCTGATCTTCTCTGATGCGATTAACAAGCCCAACCCAATAACCGGGTTATCTCTTATCTCATCCGGAGCGATTTACACTCATTTTCGTTATGCAGCTAGGTAATTAGGGGTTAAGGGCCTTTCCCAGGGCCCAGCATTTGGTGGAATCGAACCTACATTCTTCCGGGTAGCAGTTTAATGTATTTAACCACAAAGCTATCCCTAACCATAGATTATGGACAATAAGATGCACCAGCGTTACACACCGGTCCTTACTGACGTCAGGTTCAAACCCTAGTGTAATTTTCTTTTGCCTTATAGTCCCTGAAATTTGGTTAAGTAGGTAGATGTTCTTTTTGGTTTCCTGTAAGAAGATACATGTTGTGCACTTTTACTTAGAGATCAAGTTAATTTATAGTCAATTTTGTGCCTTGCAGTATTTTTACCCCTCACTCGCCCCTGAGCCAAATTTTCATTTTTAAATAACACCACACAGTGTCAGTGTAAAAAAAATATATGCCAGTGTTTAGAAAATATGTGCAAGTTCTTCCATACGCAAAGCAGTTTATATGTGAAGATATGAAAATATATTCGGTTACAGTTGACGTTTCCAGACCTAACAGATCCGTCTTTAGATGTTTTCTCTGTATTTACATTTACATTTAAGAGTGTATTTAGGAGTGTACCATGTCATTTATATCATTTAGCATGCAATGAACTAAGTAAAGTCTTGTACAGATATTTTTATGTTTTCAAGTTGTTTATGGGTTTGACATTGATTTATTGATGCTCCGATATGAATTGGCGATTAAGTAGCCCACAGTATAGATGATATTATTATATTATTAGCAGACAGAAAAAAAAATCGGTGTGTTAAATCGTCACTATATGGGGTTTGGGTTTATCATTTGAATGAAATGAATGTGTTGATCAGTCTAAGAAAAGAATGCTACTAATTAAAATGAGCGTAAAGGACCAAAAAAATAATAATTTAACCAAACGGTGTGAAATTGCGTAACACGAATGTATTATTAATTATTATATTTCAAGGGAAACGTAATTATTTTTAATCAGCTTTTAAATGAACTGTAATTTCACTGAAAAGTGATTCATGATCATGTATGCTACATTTTTTTCCATCAGACTAAATAGGTATGAATTTGTGTGTGTGTGTGTGTGTGTGTGTGTGTGTGGGATGGGGAGAGGATGGTAGGGGAGTTGGGGGGTGCATATGCTATATGTATTATTACATTATTCTCCAAAATGACACTGTTTGGGCCACATCTTCGCATTTTTAACGGAATCCCTAAGAGAAAATAGCAGTAAATAACAGATTTTAGCGATGACATTAAATTCTGCCGGTTTTATTCAGGAAATTACCGCGCTTTCATCGTTCACATCACATTTAACAGCAGAAATCCGGCAGATTGATTCAAATCGCATGCGACGAGGTGCATTTTTAACCATAGCGATGTGAATTTTTTAATCTCATCTGTTCCACCTTAAATGTCTCAGCCCCGCCTTCCTTTAGGCGGAAGTTGCCTTATCATTTTTTACCGATTGGGGGCGACAAATGAGCACAACATGTGTTCCTGGCGCGATGCCAAAGAGAGCCCAGTCTCAAAAAGACCAGTCTGTGGTTATTTGTATCGAAAATGTTGCGATCTACGAAAATGAATCGAAAGACTAGAATCTTATCTAAAGGTGAAAGGATGTGTTATTAAAGAATTCATTTTTAAACGACTGGATATTTGCATTAAGTATCAAAAATTGTTTGCTTTCGCTTGCGGGTTCCAGCAAAATGGCTTTTATGTTAATTTGGGGAAATTGTGTCATTCCGTTAACCCCTTTGCACAAATTAGATTTTTTTTTAAATCTTAACTTAAGATCATAAAAAAATTACATACAAACAAAAAAAGTTGAATTTCTTCTGAATGGTGTAGATGAAAAAAAAATCTATTTGTTTCTGCGGCCAGTTGCTTGTCCAACACGCGTGTTACAGCAAACGGAAGACGTGTCACTGCCCTTCTTCATTTACCTATAGGGTTACGAGATAGATTTATTCATTTATTATCATTATCGTATCATTCTATAAAATGATAGAAGTCACGTGCTATTTTTCACAGCGGATTACTAAAAGAGTGTTTAATACTAGCGTGTCAAAACAACCTACTTCATTTATGAAGAAGGAAACACGTTAAGAAGTCGTCGCCATATTATTTTTTATTATCGTCCTATGTTTTTTTTATTCAAGATTATGTTAAATCGCTTTGATATAAATGCTTCCAGATGGAACGTATCTATTTGATATATGCTGAACCAGCTATCGTTATAATACGTACTATAAATAATAGTATATAAAGGTGTTACAAAAATACATTTAAAAAATACACTTACTAAAGGAAAATAATTGTCCAGTGGACAGGAAATTATTTCTTGGTAAAAATCTAGAAACACAATTCACTGATATTCAGCTTTGAAATTAAAGTTTATTGTATTTATTGTACGTGACGTAAGCATCAGCTGTGTGTATTATAGTTTACCGTGTACTATGGTTTAAGATCTATATTAAGGTCTTGCATGTTTCTATGTTGCATGTACCGACTAATCCTAAATCCAGATCAAATTACTTGTGCGTCTACACACACTTTCGAATAAATCGAATTTTAATCCTGATTCTATTCTGTTAAAGACTTTAGGATAAAGAACAGTGATAAATCGCTTAGTGCCCCTTAAAGCGGTCCCTT
>JAOTQW010000019.1:3033842-3051015 GCA_026260075.1 Sisor rabdophorus
TGTCTGTCTGTCAGTGTGTGTATGTCTGTCTGTCTGTCCGTGTGTGTATGTGTGTGCGTGCGTGCGTGTGTGTGTGTCCGTCCGTGTGTGTGTCATAGGTGGGGTGTAACATACTCAGCCCCAGAGCTGCTGTGGGATTTAAAGCCACAACCCCCTGCTGCTTTGCAGATTTCTCCCTCGTGTGTGTGTGCATCCCAACAAAGGCCTCTCTCACACTGCAGGTCTTCTGAGAGGTGGTGGAGGAGGGGAAAGTCCGTCTAATAAGCATGGATGGCGAAATGAAATGGCACCGCCTGTTTGGCGTTTGAATGCCGTCAAAACAGTTCAGGCAAATAGCAGAATGCATTTATTTTATTTGTGTGTGTATGATTGCGTGCATGCGCACGTGTATATGATCACGCCTGTGTGTGTGTGTGTGTTAAAAGATTGCATTGTAATTGGTAAGCTTCAGCACAACTGCAGCTGTAAGTCCTTTCTAACAAAAATGAAACGCCGAAAATCATTTACAAGAATAAAGAAAATATTAATAAATAAATAAGAGGCCTGCTGTCAAATAGCCCAAGGCAGAAATTTTACTATCATGTTATTGCAGTTTAATCCCATTATTTACCGTTTAATGGTTTATATGTAGCAGTTACAGTTAAAAAGATTTATTGATGTCTTTCATTGTACATTGAAATAAATATATTTGCTAGTTTTCTTATATATTTTCTAAAATCTTTGTTCGTACTATTAAATTTTAAATAAAATATATTAGCTTGTTCTATTATACTTTTAATGAATTGTACGTTTTTTTATTGTATATTTAATTATATTTTATACTTATTGTAGTAATTTTTTTTTACGTTTTACATTTTTTTAACATTTAAAAAAATGTATGTTAATATTTGGCATAGCTCAGTGCAGTTTTTATTTTTTATAAAATCAAAATTAAACAATCTTTGAATTAAAAAAAGGTTTAATTAGAAATATTTTTAATAAGGAAAAGGTCAGAGGAATATTTGTAGATTTGTGCTGAAGGTGAGCCATCAAAATCTGTAATTTTGCTTCATTGACATATTTAAACATAAGTTAAATTAAAGAACAATATATTTCCTTTTTTCATCCTATAGCACACAAATAAAATTTAATGTAGAAATAAATAAATAGACAAATAAATAACCAAAAAAACCCACAATTGTGAGTAATTAAATAATTATATTAACAGGAGAACCACTAGTACATCTCAGGATACATTTCAATCATTTTTTTAAGCTAGCAGACGAGAGTCAGATTTTATCAATAATACTTTTTTTTTTTTGGAAAACTACTACTAATAATCAACAATAACTAAATAAACTAAGCAAGCAAATAAAAAAGGGGGGATTTAAAAAAATAAATTCAGCTCTAGAATGCAACGTCATTTTTAAAATGAGACGCATTGTGAGCGTCTCTGTGCTTATACCCGACAGTCGCTTGAAAAATTAGTTTCCGTTTCCCTCGCTAAATTTGTTGGCTAAAAAGCTGAAATCTAACATCTTAAACAATTAAGCAAATCTATTTTTATTAGTTTTTGTTCCAGTCTGTTCGCAGTTTAACAGAATTAGCCCAAAAAAAGTTAGCTCTTTTCCCAAAAATAAAATTCCCTTATAAGTTACAATATCAAAGTCCTAATTTCATTATTCATTGTAATTTTTCTGATTCCTTATTCATAATTCTTTTACTATTGTTATAATGTAAATAGTAATCCAAAAAATACAGAGGTACCCAAAGCATGCTAAAATATTTACAGCCGTCTAAGCTAATACATCACAGACAGTCTGCATTATGTAAATGAGCAATTTAACACGTGTCCTGTGGCTGTTTATGATAATAGTCCCATTGGAACAATTTAAATTTGGAAAAAGCTATTTGTTTGACAAAATAAGTGCAAATCAATCACAAATCTATATCTATGAGTATAATTCATTATAAACTGCTTTTATTTTAGTTTTTTCTTTTTCTTTTTTTTTTTTTGCAGTCTTCAAATTTAATTTTTGAGTTGCTTTTCCCCTTTAAACACACACGATCACGGTTGCTGCCTTTTTTAAAAAAATTTAAATATGCAAAAAACATTTGATGGTTCATCAAAGACATGATTATTTGCTTGCTTTTATTTATTTAAAGAATTTCTTTTAAGCTTTCTACTGATTTTTAGCTGTAGTCGAACCCCATCACGCAGTAGAACTTGGAGACTAAGACTAACTAACCTGAACTTATTCCTTACTCCGGTGTGCCAGTGTGAGATTGAACCTGAACCTGGGTTAGTGCAAGATTCTAAGCGAATAACTTGGATAAGTAAAAATCATCAATTTGACTTTTGATGATGCCATGACGAAGAACTTGAAAAAATACACTTTGGCAAAAGGTTCCTTTGACATCTTCCAGTCTTCTCCAGCCTTCATATTATGACTGCTTATTGTCTCCTTTGGCTTGTTTTTTTAATTTTTTTTTTTTTTTTTTTTTTGCTACACAAGAGAACAAAGTGAACTGGACGGAATTTGTCTAGTAACTCGAAGTTCCTCTTTCACCTTTTAGAGAAGGAGCAAAGGCCGTGGTAGTAGGGCTCAAAGCTTAAGTGATTCTTCCTCTCACTCTTTGGATAAACACCATGACAAGGAGAAGAAGGTAAGGCAGCCTCCACGCTTTCCCTTCCATCTGCCATGCGTCACTGATATGCCCTTTCCGCGCACGTTCATCCTATGAGCTACGACGCCAGTGCCGCTTAAAGTCATGCAATTAAGCGCCAACACGCATTGTTCCAATTCAGTCCGTGTAAATGAATTGCGCCTCGGTCACTTTGTGCCGAGAATGTCGCCCTGGGGTTTTTATCCGGCTGAGTGTTTAAAGAACACTATTTCGTCAATTCAGCAATTTGGCAATACGAGCGCCGGTGATTATGAAGAATTCTCTATTCACAGAAGATGATAAGTCATGCTGGTTAGTTCTGGGAAATTCACGGTCATCAGTGTTTACAGGTAATTATTTATTAGTTCCAGCCGAGTTTTACTCAATGCAAGCCGACAGTCTAGGAAGTGCTGAATGACCTGCCCCAGTCCATGCCCGTGTGATTGAAGCCAACACCTTTTCTGTAATAATACAATAATTGCTATAAATTATATTTACTAACAATTTTCTCTATATAGACGTGCTTATGATAGAAATTTTTTATTTATTTTATTATTATTATGGATGCTACGATTAGGATTTTTGCAGCCATTAGGTTTACAGTATTTCACAGACCTTGTCCAGTGTGATTAAGAGCTATGTTCTGGGGCGCAGCAGTTGGAACCAGTGAGTAATGTGAATTCGAACCCCTGATCATCTAGTTAGCCGTCCATCACCTGATGCTGATTCTGTATGTATGTCTTCGTAAGCTATCTGATCACCTTCTTTACTGATGTTGCCTTTGTTGTAGTTTTATATCAGGTCGTTACGGCAAACAGCTAACGTTTCGTTGATGACTAATACATTTGTCCCCACACATTGTAAACATTATCACCCATTTGATGTGACTAAATTGCAGTTGGTTCTTGAGATTGGCTGTGTTTAACGAGTAACGGTTTAATGAGGAGTAATAAAACAGCATCTTTTTATTATTATTGTATTTGTTTTTACATTAAAATACTAACGTTCCCATTTTACATTAAAATACTAAACACTCTTAGATGTGCTCTAAAGGTACAGCGTGCCCCTTGCGAAAAGAGCAATATCAAAGTATTGGATAAAAACAGCAGAACAAGTATAAAACAAACCAGTAAATGAATTAGTTCCATTAGCAAATAAATAAGCTTATTCAGTATTTTTGAATAATGCATATATTTTCATACTAGTTTTGTTGCAAGCCAAAATATTTTATTCCTGAACTTTCCATTCAAATGTTAATTTTTTTTAATTGATTATTGATTTCTATTCGCTTATCAAATGCAGACCCCACGCTGTCCTCCAGTTTTACCCCTGCTGGTCCCCAGACCCAATTTTGGGAGCCCTGAATCTAAAGTACCCTATTTCAGAGAAATCAGATGGATAGACGTACAAAGGCAGACAGGCAGTTGGACAAGGGCAGACAGACAAATTAGAATCGATAAATTGATAGATCAACAAACGGAAAGCTAGATGGATGTGTGGATGGATAGATGGATGTTTGGATAGATAGAAGGTGGGATATATGGATGCAGCCATATATCCAAACATATATAAATATATGTTTATGTTTATATATGTTTGTATATATTTTATTGGGGACCAGCAGGGGTAAATATATATATAGATCCTATATATATATATGCCATATTTATCCATTGATCTATTGATCTTTTACTTTGGTTGATGGATGGATATATACATTAACTAGGTATATTGGTAGGGTAGGGAATATATAGATAGATGAATCGATGAAAAAAAAACAGGCATGTTAGGATGGATAGATGGATGTGTGGATAGATAGGGTAGATAGCTGGGTGTATAAATATATGGATTGGTAGAAAGTTGTATGAATAATTGAATAGGTAGATTTTTAATTATATAGATATATGGAGGGAGGGATGGATAGATAGATAGATAGCATAAAAGGAGGGATTGAAATGCAAACTGATCAGCAGCATCCAAATTCAGTTACTGTTGTGTCACTAGTGGAAAATTTTAAGCTGGCCTTTGGCTGATATACTCGTATTGTGAAATGTGTGAAAGAGCATATCATGTTTATCCAATCGTCATCCAGCTCCTTTCTATCTGCATCATTTATCCCATCATCATCATCATTATCATCATCACTTTATTTCTGCTGTTTATTTTACATTCTATTTTAAATGCCTAAATAAGACTGTGGCATATTTTTTGTTTTCTGAAAACAATGATCGTGTGTGTGTGTTTACTAAACTGAGTGTTCTGTTTTTAGCATTCGGAATGATTTTATTATTTGGTAGGAAAGGACACCAGTTTTTGTCAATTATTTGCCAACATCATTGCGTTGCAATTAAAGTGTCATCAGGGCATGTGTTTGTAACTCCTGCTTAACCTCCAGCTTTAGAGATTATGTCCTTTGAGAAGCAGTTATTAGTTTTGGGTTTTTTTCCAGAAACACTGGACACTTGATGGTTTTGCAGGCTAATGAATCCTGAGATTTTCTTTCTCTCGTTTATTCTTATTTCACCTTTTTTGCCACATAAGGTTGTGGAAGCAGTATTTTATATATATATGTATATATTTTTTTAACCTCTTCATGCAGAGCTCTGGTTTCTGCCCTGGCTATTGTTCCCATGCCTGATTTGCATTAGTAAAGGGGACCCTTCAGCCTCCACCCCCTTCTCAAAGGTTAAAGGTCACGGGGCTCAGATGTATATCTAGCTAATTCCAAACCCCAGGGCAGAACAACAATAGCGCCTAAAAGCTTCTCAATTTGCAGGCAGTTCAGATGTGCTAGAAGGGCAGCATCTGGGAATAATGCCCCTCCCCCACACATACACTCTGCAGATTTACAATTCTTATGATTCTAACCTTTTTAATTTGGTCTCAACATTTTTTCTGGACATTTGTTAAATTTGTGTCTTTTTAGAAGTAAAAAAACTTCTATCTGTTACAGTTGTTGATTTTTATTTCCTTATTTATAATAATCAATATCATGTGTAATAATCTCCCCCCAAACTCAGAAGTGACCTTAATAATATTTGTATTGTAAATAGTTACTGTCTAAAGAATTCTTCTCTCTTGCTTTAAAACATCTGGCCAGCTCTTTCTGTTTCCTAACACTAATAGTTGCTGGGTAACCCTAATAATTAGCTCAAAGTTGAATGAGCTTTTTCTCTTTCTAAAGTCATCAAGTTAGTCTAGCCAGTCGCACCCAGAAATTAGGATCCAGTTTAGTGACTTATAACCAACTAAACACTGGGCAGCGGTGGCTTAAATGGCACAGAGTTGTTGATTGGAATACCAGGAAATCCTGGGTGTGAACCACAACACAGACAAATCCACCCCTTTTGGGTCCTTAAGCAACACCCTTAACCCGACCTCAAGTGCTCCAGGGGCAATATACTGGCACTTGACCCCCAACATTCCAAGATGGTATATGCAAACACATTTTACTGTTTCCTATGTTGATTATCGCACAATTTCTTTTTTCTTTTCTGATTAATACATCTGCATTGGATTTTGTTGTTGTGTACAGTGTAAATGCTGATATTACATCAGTTTTAAAAGATGATGTAAGCGGGTCAATTAAAGAATCTTGAAATCTGCATCTTTGAGATTTGCAGAGTAAATGCGGTCAAAAAGGGAGGTGTTAAATTGCACAAAACTGTTTACATCTGCTTTCGTCTTCATTCATGAATAAAAAAAATGTGTTTATTATTGGTTGTGCAGTCATTTGTCTAAGAAGTCTCTTCTAATAGTCAATCACTGACTGTCTGGTTGTTTTAATTGGCTGCCTGTTTTCCAGACCAGACGAGCATTTGTTGTGTGTAAAAGGGCAAAAGTGGAGGCCCATATATCTTATTAACAGGATGATGATTGGATTTGATGTTTTTCTCCATGCTTGTTGTAGAACATCAGGGAAACATATTTAATTGTCTTAATACATCGAACTAGTCTGTAAAAAGATGAAAAGGGACGTACTGATCATTTTTGACACAGTGATGTACAGTGATTGGTTAGATGTCTCCAAACGTTGTTAACATGGGTATGCGGTTAGATTTGCCTTATAATTGCCGCCATAATAAACTGCTGCTTTTTCTTTCTTCTCTGTTAAAGCCCAATCATCTGTTAAAGGATTTTAGTGATGAAAATCAGTCTCAGTTTTCTTTGTAGCAGTTTTCTAGCTGTACAGTGGGACGAATTTTGGCATGCTCGTGGCCCTGACTGGATACATCCAGACACCATGATGTTTTATTCCTTTTTATTGGAATATAAAGTTTTTAAATGGTTTCAAAATACTTTTTTTGAACAAAAAAATGCAGGGGTGCCTTAACTTGACTGACATAGAGTTAAATCAAATTTCCCATTGAAATGCTATTAATTAGTTCTGTGTCCTCAAAAAACAGCGTTATAAATGATGAATACTGTATAGAAAATCTTCTGCGTACTGCAATACTGTGATAAACAAATTTTATTTAGCATGATGCACAGCACTTACCTTGGAGAGCAGTTGACTCGACTTGCTTACGCACAAGTCTGAATAGCTTAATGAGTAAGACACGGGATGCTGGGCGACTGTTACAGGGTCACTATGCCAACTAGCTGGGAGGTATCAGAGGCTGAAAGCGTAACCCGAATTTAAGCTAACTACTAAAAGACAAAAAAATTGACCCAGAGGCAACGCGTATCTCCAACACACACTTGTACTTCAGGCTACCATTGTATACATTTTCTCACTTTTTATCTGCTGCTAACTTGATAAATCATGACATACTAACACAGAAAAATCTGTGGTGGTACCGGAAAGGACCTGAGCTGAAATCAACCGCGGAGCTGAACGGCCTGGTGTAGCGTCTAGATGTTAATGTGCTTTAGTTATATTTATATAACAGCAATTTTAAGCATGTAAAATAATATTTAGGCTTAATTATCCTTGTTAATTATTTATTTATTTATATCCAGTCAGAACAGAGCAAATGCGACTGTGCAGAAGAGAAACGCAAACTCTTAGCATAATGTCTCTAAGCTGTTCGAACAAAGCAGGAAGATATAAGAAAGGCTGCATTGGTACCTGTGGTAAACGTGTAAATACGTTTCCGGCATCTTTCAGGATGGCTGCATATTTTCACAGCTCTTCGTTTAAGAGGAGGTTTGGAGGTGTTTGCTTGGAGCAGAAGGTGTAAATTTGTTCCCGCTTTTCCTCCCGGAGTGAAAATAAAGCTGCACAGCGCGCGCCACCGAACCAGAGTGTAAATTGTGTCGCCGCAAGTCCATATTTAGGCTGGAATAAGGTGTAGCCTAGCACATCCTGAAGAAATCGAAAAATTTCTCTTTCTTATCATTAAAACTTTCCATCTGCTGTCATTGAATAGGTTTGTGCTGGAGCCGAACGCATGCAGAGGAACGACCGGTTCAGACTAAAGCACATCTGTCTCAGTTCCTTCTGCTTTCTTTAAAAAAAAAATGTTTAATAAACAGATTCTCCACATTCTGTCGTGGCCTAGATTTTTGAACCAACACTCATCATTCATTGTGTACTTTTTTTTTCCTACAGAAACATAAAGAACGAGACCGTCACAAACCCAAACACAAAAAGGCTCTGGAGCTCTCACCTTCCCTCGTCCCAGCCTTGATGGTTACGTCCGAAAAGGTGAGGCCTTATTATTTCTTTTTTTTTTTTTTTTAAAGATCACCTTATGTTACGTTTACACCAAACTGAATATGTCTCGACTGGGTGCCTGCAGACTACTACAGTAGCGCTGTCCTCCATTTTTTAAAACATGGGACATGTTTTTAAGCTCTGCACAGCAATCCGAATTAAAGTGTAAAGGTGGTAACACAGTGGTTAAAGTGATGGACTGTTAATTGGAAGATCAGGGTTTAAATTTGAATTTTAGTTCAACTACCGTTTTGACAGGAGAGCCCCTGAGCAAGGCTCTTAACTCCTAATTGCCCTTTTGTATTTATTTATTAAATCATTTATTAATTATCCGCTTATTCCTTACTTGAGGTCATAGGGGTCTGCTGGAGACTATCCCAGCGCACATTAGGCGAAAGGCGGGGGGGGTACCCTGGACAGGTCACCTGTCCATCGCAGATATACTCATAGGCAAATAACCGCACACACATGAACACACTTACTTCTTTGCACAATTTAGAATTACCAATTAACTTAATGTACATGTTTTTGGACTGTGGGAGAAAACCAGAGTACTTTGAGTAAACCCATGCAAGCGTGGGGTAGAACATGCAAACTCTGGAATCGATGCTTCTTGCAGTGAGGACAACAACAGCTCTTACGTCACTTTCCTACTATAACCAAAGGGACCTCCCCTCTATTTGGAAGCATGAATTAATAAATATTGAATTGTGAATTGGGGGTAAAAAAGAAAAAAACAAACGCAAAATGATGGGAACACTTCCCTACCCCCACAACCTTATGTTAATTATTGTTGCTTTGTATTTGTGTTTTTGGTTACACACCGGAGACACGCCGCAGTGACGTGATTCTAGTTCTGCAAAAGCTGTGCATCATTAACTTTCCTGTTTATTCTTAGAGCTACAGCAGCAGCAGTGGAGGAAGTGTCTCCTCGATCTCTTCGTCCCAAAAGCGAACGGATGATGGCGGCGCACGTTTCACCACCGCCAACTTCCAGGAAGTGCCGTCGCACTCCAGTGCCAGCTCCAAAGATGGCGGTTCTTCTGAGAGAGAAAGCAAGAGCTCAGAGGGAAAGAGCAAAAAAAACAGCAGCCATTCGAGCTCCAGTTCAGGGTCACGGGGTCGCAAGTCAAACCCCAGCAAGTCTCACGGCCCCATCGTGACCATCGCTACATCGTCCACTGTCCCATCCACGACAAGCCCCTTTCAGCAAGGTGAGGAGCAAAGCTTTTACCACTTTTGCTCATTGCCATTGGAGTACAGTTCGAAACCATTTTATTTACGGGATTTGGCAGGTGCCTGCAGAGTTTAGCTCCAACACTCCCACCTGTAAGTTTCAAGTAAACCTAGCAAGACGGCAGTCCAGGACAGAGTTTGGACATCCCTGGTGTAGGAGTGTGTTGAGGATAGGGGTTGCTTAAAGCATTTTAAATGTATAAAATGTATGTATTAGTTTTCTCACCTAAAAAAAACTCTTATTCCCACACTGTTCCTCAGGTCTTATGTTGGCTGGGGGAAGTAGTAAGACATCCTCCAGCAACTCGGTGGCTCAACCCAGCTCTGACTTTATCGGCTTTACCGATTCGAACCTGAGGGGCGGAGACAGCTACACTCAGACGTCATTTAATCGTCTTGTAAAGGGCGTCGCTGAAGGTGGACCTGAAGGAATGGCAACCCTAAGCACCTTTAGCCCTCTTGTGCCCCTCCCCCCAAACCCAGGCTCAGGCTCCAACTCCTCCAAGCATTACGATAACTCGCACTCTGGCAGCGGAGAGTTGGCATCGGCTGGATATAAACGACCCCAGCCGTCCTCTTCGTCCTCCTCTTCCTCCGCAGCCTCGTCGACATCCACAGGAGAGGATGGGGTAAAGAAGAAAAAGAGAGGGAATTGGAGGAACCGCTATGGGCCTTGCTTTACCACCACTCAGGAAAGCAAAACCGCAGAGACGACAGAGATTAGCGGCACAGCTTTGCCTTCCTCGTCCTCATTGTCACCTTCCTCTATTGCGGGTAGAAACAGCGCTTCTAGCATTAGCAGCTCTAACGTGACTGTGGGAGGAGCTGGAAGCAATCAGAAATCTCCTTCTCTGCTCAGGAACGGGACTTTACAGAGCCTTACCGTGAGCTCACCACCGGCAGCTACAAGTAAGTCTGAAGAATATTGATTCTTTTACAATGTTTATTGAAACGGTGCAAATAACATCAATATGTTGGATGCAGCTTGTTTAGAGGTCTTCTAGAGGTCGACTTTTTTAAACTCATAGGATAGGGCTGGACAAGAATTCAATTTAAATTTATATCACAATATTTTTACAAATAACGATATGATTCTTCAACACATTTATGGTATTTCAATATACATCACAGCGTTAATCATTAAACGTTCATGGCGTGATGCCGGTGCACACATACAGTATGTTGTACACTTGAGTGAAAGATGCACACAGTATAAAAGCCTCATGCACAAATCAGCATGAAACCGAACAAAAACAGTAATTGTCGATTTGATAATTTTAATGCAGCGCGTGGTGTTCTGAGTGTAAACACACTCCGGCTCAGCTGTGACATTTTTGTGTGGCAGCTTCTTTCTTCTCTTTTAGTTTATCGTCTGTATATTCTGTAAAATTGTCTGCTGTTTATCGGAAGCTGCGGCCTTTAGTTTGTGCTGTGTTGCATCCGGATACTGATGCAGGCCATTAGGGCTAAAGTGGATAGAGGCATTGTTTGGTGTGTGTGGGTGTGGGTGTGGGTGTGGGTGTGGGTGTGTGTGTGTGTGTGTGTGTGTGTGTGTGGTGTAAGAGAAGGAGGGGGAACACTCCACTGCTCCACCTCGATCTCCATAGAGATGCCAAAGTGCCCCAGATCGTGCAATTAGTTCAGCTCAGTTTTCTTCCCTATTAATTTTCTGTGATTCACTGCAACCGAGTTCACTAAAGCTGCTCAACTCCACCACTCAGCACTTTTGTGTGTGTCTGTGTGCGTGTGAAGCATGTCTCTGCATGTCTCTGCATGTCTCTGCATGTCTCTGCATGTACATGCTTTGCCGTGCATGGTTGTCTCTCTACAGGTGTGTGAACATCACTGTGTCTGTTTGTTGTTGCCTGCACATGAGAAGTACCATAGCGTGTATGTATGTCTCTCTTACCATGAGAGAGAGGGTGTGTGTGTGTGTGTGTCTCTCTCTCTCTCTCTCACTCTTTCTCTCTGTCTTTGTCAACTTCTCTCACCAGCTTTTGCTGTCTCTTTCTCTTTTGTGTCTTTTTTCTTTTTTTCAGTCTGTGTCTGTCTCTCTCTCTTTTTGTCTGTCTCTCTCTCTTTTTGTCTGTCTCTCTCTCTTTTTGTCTGTCTCTCTTTCTCTGTATATATGTGTATGTCTTTCTGTGGGCGTGCTGGCGTGCGTGCGCTGCCCCTTTCCTCTTTTATATTTACACACATATGTTGAAAATATGTTGGTTCTTGCCCTGTCCATCTCTGCCATACACCCGCCCACGCACACACTTATGAAACCACCCACCCACCCCACCCGTCCTCTCTTACACATGGACACACACATACATGCTGTTGCTTGGCAACTGGTCTCCACATTGTGTGTTCTCAGATCTGAAAGTATAAAGTGCTGAGTATTTTTTTTCTTGAGGGGCCACCCTGTCTCTCTCTTGTTCTGTATCTCTCTCTCACTCTCTGTCTCGTTTTGCCGCTTTGTCTTCCTTTTTTTCCCTCTGTTTTTCTCTCTTTCTCCACAACCTTGTTCCACCCCTTTATCATCCCTTCACCTGTTGCTGCCCTCTGGCTGGACTGTAAATATTTAGTTTGCACTAATGCAGCGCTGGTCCTCCTCGGTCTTTCAGCCGGCGCATGACTGTTTTATCAGCAGGAACAACAGGGGCCGTTATTAAAGGCAAACATTCATTCGCAGAGGTTTGGAGGTTGATTCCTTTACGGGGTGAAGGTGGAGCGCAGGGGGGTATTTTTTTGCTTATAAAACAGTGTGTGATTAAAGTCGTTTGATGACTAGTGCCTTTCATTCTCTACTTCTACCCTGCTTGTCGTTGTTTTCCAGACACATAAATCAAGTGCAGGTACTTTTCTGGCATTTGGTAGACCCTCTTATCCAAGGGAGTTTCATTTATCACCTATACAGCTGAGCAATACAGGGTTAGGGGCCACGGGGCTCGGGGGCCCACAGTGGCACCTGTCCTGGCAATTGAAGTCTGATTTTCCAAAAAAGCCGTCCCAGGCCTTAATCGCTGAGCTACCAGTTCTCCCCGCATTAGAATAGCAATTACCTTTTAAAGCAGGGACACCATCACCCCATATATAATAAAGTAAAACGTTCTCAGCTCTGAGATTTGACCCTATGATCGTGCACAGTGCAGAGAATCCGGCTGATTCCTGGCTCCCTATTAAAGTTATTTATTGCGAGCTATAAAATAGCGTTAAATTTATGATGTCATTTTTTTTTGCACTTTTATATGTCCACAACGAACATTTGAATAAAATCACGTTTACGAGCTTGTGTTAAGCTGATAATCGACAAAACAAACACGGTTAGCGTAAAACGTCCTGTCAGAAACTTATTTTTTTTAACTTTTTTAAAGTTACCTCCGATGTTTGCCTTCTAAAACGAAAATACCAATGACGATTCGAAATCTGATGATTCGAGTCTCTAAAGTTCAGAATCTATTTTGATCGCAGCAGCGCAGGTCTCTGTGTGCGAGAGCAAAAAACAAAAATAATGAACACTGATAGATGCAGGTAAGCAAAGGTGTCCAACTGTGTTGTGTTTGTGGCAGCAAATTTAAACATTTAAAGAACCTGACTAACATGGTGAAACACATTGTGATTCCACTCATATCTGAAGAAACAAACTTCTCCTCCAGCCACGCCCACTACCAGTTTCACACCAACGCACCTCCAGCAAATATTAAAGTTTTCACTGGAATTCTGAAAAGCTCAAGGGAATCACTCGGACAGGAGTGGTTTTATTATTACTATGGATTTGATTTTTATTATTACTATGGACCTGTGTTATACCCCAGGGTGGATAACACAGGGTTTCACATGCGGTTACAGGTGCTTGACTCATTTTACATCGTGTCCTTATGGTCTTTAAGTGTTTTTTGTAATCGTTCGAATAATCTGACATTTCCATGTGTCATTCCAAGCTTCAGTTTATCCTGAACGCGACTTTAAAAATAAGAGAACAATCACCTTTTTTAAGACTGATGTCCTACAGAAGTTCCAACTCTTTCAAAAAAGCAGAGAAACTCCAATTCTGAAACATGAAAACATTTACACTGAAAAGAATCAAAAAAGAAAATATAGATTAAGAATCGATTCAGGAATCAGATCTTGAATCCCAGAATCTGAATCAGTTTGTAATTCAAAGAAAAATGAATGAAGTCACTGGGTGTTATTGTTCTGTTTATTTTAATTCTTTTGGGCAGAATGTTTTTAAAGTGTTGGAATAAGATTTGTTATAATAAACACTGATTTAGTTCCTTTTCCCCCAAAAAACATCTAGAAGCTGTGACATTGTGATTTTATTTTAGTCATGGTTTTGGCTTTGGTTTTTTTCCTTTACTTCTGTCCTGTGAAGAGAAAAAAAATTAATTGCATATTTAAAAATGTCTCTACATGTTGTTTTCTAGTAACAGACGACTGAACCAAAAAAACTGTCTATTCTTTTATTTCTTTACAGTAGATGCAAACATCTGGATAATCAGAGACAGGTGTTTCCACTGACATCACCCAGAGACACTTCATACACAGATTGAAGATTGTAAATTCGTGTGTCTGTGTGTGTCTGTGTGTGTCTGCGTGTGTGTGTGTGTAGAAGAAAGTTGTGAGGCTTCTTATCAGGTTTTGCTCCTCGTCGTTAACCTCACATTGAACCTGCATGGATTATTTGCACCGTTTGGGGGTGGGGATAGGCCTGAATCAACAAAGCCAGTTTAATCTAATTCGAAAATTTCCTTTCTCCCTTCTGATTTGATAAAAGGTTTTGTGAGAGATCTAAAGTCCTGATTGATTGGTTGCTTCGATCCGAGGCAGATAGCAGCAGTCGTGTCCTTGCTTCCTTTGGATGGTGTGTGTCTGGTGAGCTGTAATGGAAAGTGTCCTTTGGTTGACCTTTGTTGGAAATGTTGGGTTTTTTGTTGGGTGATTTCCTTATTGTTTTGGTAGTGTTGATATCTTTTTTTAACTTAGGACTGGTGTAGGTCTGGGAATTCGGTGTGTAGCTAGGGTTTTTAGCTGGCATGTGGTTTCAGAAATTATAATTAAATGTTTGCAGCACAACCTGTTGATATTTAGTGTTTCATAAAAAAAAGGAAATAGAGAAATCATTTTTGTGTGTGTGTGTATATATATATATGTATGTATGTATATATATACACACACACACGTATAAATACATTCATGTTTATATATACATACAAGTCAGATTAATTATTATTATATTGTTATACTGCTTATTTGTGTTTTTTTTAACTCATTTGTCTCACCCGTGTTGTGCGACTTTGTTTACTAGTCATACATTGTTCTGCATAAAAAATGCAGCTTTGTGACTGAACAGTAAAAAGAAACTGGGTTAATAAAGGCTGTTGGTTTACTGTTTCAAATTTGATTTGTAATTGCACCAAAATGCTTTTAACAGATTAAAATAAAAAAGATTATTTCACTTTTAAATTACCTTGAAATATTTGATTCTGACAGTATATGGTGTTTATTACTATTGGATCCTGTTAGAATTAAAATATTTCTTGTAGTAAAACATGGTTTTATAACAAAAGGAGTTATTTCTAATTGGACTTTAGCCTTTTTTTTTCATGCGCTATGGTGTTTATGCCCTGAGTGATTAGAAACACTGATTCTGGTATTTTATATCGAATGGATTCTGCCGTAAACACATTCACGTGCCCGCTCTCAGCCTAACAATCAGCCCTTGTTCTTGCCCCAGAGTCATTCATTCTTTTGTGGGCTGAGGGGGCCTCTCTTACTGCGGTAGGGGTCGGCCCTGGACTGGCAGTTGTTCCCAATTCAAGGGCTGGTGGAATCGAGGGTGTGTATCAATCAGTACGACAAGACCAACAACAAACCGTGAGGAACTGCACATGAATAGTAAATAACCCTCGCCGTTAGCAGTGAGTCATCAGATTCTGAGCAGCGGTGGACTTGGCGTTTGTATAGGGGAGCTAAGGGACAGGCCGGACAGGCTGCAAGACTGCAGATCTGCTTTGTGTCTTCTATAACTGCTGTAATAAGAGGCCCAGGATAGACTGACCACTCAGAGTTCAACAGAGGGACAAAGTGTGAAGTGATGGCATAAAGACGTGTTCCTACACACTCACAGATGCTTGTGGGGCTCAGCCATGTCCCTGGGCTTTTATTGCACCACGCACCTGGTCCAGAAAGTTAGCGATTGCGTTCTAAGCTAAATCAGGTGCATCGGGATAAAATCCAAAATCCAGAACCTTCAGCATGCTGTAGTATCTACGTCCATGGCCTTGAAAGATGTATGGGTATAGTTAACAAACACTCACGTCACGGCAAGGTGATGTAGTGGTTAGGTCGCCTCACAGCAAGAAGATCCCAGGCCTGGTTCGATTTCCTTGTTACAGCAGGATCTCGACGTATGAGGGTCCCAGCTAACGAGTTTTTGGAATTATTTTTTTTTTACTTTTAGTTACGAGCTAAAATTTGGGCAGCTTTAGATACCCACGTAGTGATGTCACAGTAAATGCTATAACATCTGTATAGCATTCCGCGTCTCACTTAATAGTAAGTCCGACATGCACGTTAGTCGACTGATTTCCAATTAGGCTGTACAATATACTTAATAAAACCAGTTTATTTCAGTACATCAGTTTGGATTGATTTTAAGTTAAATTCTTTATTTATATTATTTTTAGGCTTGTTTAAATTGTGATTGAAACGCAGCAGCACATTGGGCTTCAGTCTACAGTTTTATGAAGCGGTTCTTGACTTGTTTTGTGTGTGTGTGCGTGTTTGTGTGTGTTTTACAGTGACGTACCCCAGCAGCAGTGATGTCGCAGGCCCTCTACCCAGTGCTGTACTCGGGGGTAGCCTTGCTGTCTCCAGCTCCGAAATTCCAGGCACTTCCATGTCCAACTTGACGTCTCTGCCAGCTCCTGCACCCTTCACCAGCGCCTCCGCCACACATGTGAGTATTGACACACTCAACGTCTCAGAACTAATTACAGGATAAGAATCAATATAACCTATCATCAGAGCATGCATTTAATAAAGCGTCTACCGATTTAAAAAGTCATAATTATAATGCTAATTGTGCAAGACTTATCTCATCTCCACTTTGACCACATGAGATTAACTTAATTATGTAAAACGGTGTACACCGTAGTGGTGTTCCAGAAGTTCCGGGAGATAAAAGCTCTTTTCAACGACATGGACAGACATTACCTTCCTCCAGTTAAATCAATAACCAGGTACAGGTACAGTGTAACGGCCTAAAAATTCCATGAACCTTCCAGACTGGAAAACTACGAAATAATTACATTTGAAATGAAATGCGGCCGGTGGTGGGTTGGAGCCCCCACCCCCCTGAATGCTTACAGTTGTTGCGCTCCGGTGACCTAGGTTCAGATGTTGTGATAGGAGCTGACGGAACACCCAGGGATCGTGTTTATACTCCAGTACACTCCCTCTCTGTCCCGCATCTAAAAGTGTGTGTTCTTTGCCTGAGAAAAACATATGGCAACATTTTCTTTTTTGCTGTATGTAGGAACCACTGAACAGGTGTAAATATTTTTGAATTACTTTACACTTTACACTAAAGGGAAGGGGTGGCCTAGTGGTTAAGGTGTTGGACTGATACCAGAAAGACCG
>JAOTQW010000019.1:3055266-3074328 GCA_026260075.1 Sisor rabdophorus
ATTGCTCAGTTGTAAGTCGCTCTGGATAAGAGCGTCTGCCAAATGCTGGAAATGTTAATGTAAATTATCGATTTTATGAGGATGTTGGTGGATTCCTGAGGTCATAAATGATTTTATTGATAGACACAGTGCTGAAATGTGAGATTTATACAGTATGGAATTTTTAGGCAGTTTTTAGGATGTAGGATCTGTTAATACTGGAAGCAGTGATATAATGCTTTATTAGCATTTATTTAATTAAATAAAATAAACCTAAGATTCTATTAAACACTGATGATACATAGCGGTTAGCACGGTCGCCTCATAGCAAGAAGATCCTGGGTTCGATTTCCAGGCATGTTTTCCCACAGTACAAAATCATGTAAATTAGGTTGACTGGTGATTCTTAATTAACCATAGGAGTGAGTGCGAGCATGTGGGTTTCTTTTCTCGTGCTCCAGGATCGAAAACCCACACACTCATTAACCCTGACCTGATTGGAAACCATGGAATCAATCAGACCGCTGCCCCGCCCTCAGTTTCACCGTGACTGATAGGACAGCAGATCCTTTTCGAAGAACACCAGTCGAGCTGCACCGCCCATCGAAAATGATAATGGTGCTTAGATCACTCCCTTAGTTTCACTGTAATTAATAAAGTACCGCCCCCCAAACTCACTGTAGCATGGGTGGGGTGGGGGGTGGCTGAGGATGTGAGGGAAAAGGGAGGCACAAGCTAAGCTGTCCATGACAATTTATTGGTTAGCTTTTACAAATATTTTGAATATCTTCCCTTGGGCAAAGAACTTTTGGCAGGTGGGTAGGTGAAAGGTAAAAGGTCAAGCTCAGTTTAGGTGACGGAGCCCAGAGGGTGGCTCTTCACGCCTAAGTTTACGGTGCCAAAGGTTTTTGTTCTATTGAAGATTAACTCTCACATTATGCTCATAAAATTCCAGTGCAAATCTGTGCATTCTTTCAGACTTGATTGAGGTTTAAAGCCTTCTCATCAATTTAATGCTGCAATTTAATGGAATTAATTATCACGGCCTGATAAAACAATTATTATTAGTTAGTACAAATGTATTATTACACAGATATCTGAACCACCAGCTTTCAGGTTTAAGTATTTTGATACACCATGTTTGGAATCTAAAATCCTAACCTGAGGATAACAAGGTGCAGACGTCATAAATACTGTATAATTCAGGCTTCGGGAAAGTGGTAGCTTGGTGGTTAAGGTGTTGGGCTGCAATTAATTGTAATAAGGAAAATTAAGAAAATATTGTTAAGACAACTCTTAACAACTCCGTGGTTAAGAGTTGGACTGTTAATTGGAAGATTGTTGGTTAACTCATCAGCAGCCCCAAGTTACAACTATTGGGCCCCTAAGCCAGACCTTTAACCACCAAATGCTCGGTTGTATAAGATATATAATTTAAAATAAATGTAAGGATCTCTGGATGTCTGACGAATGCTGTAAACGTAATTAGCATTAAAATGTCACACGCAGCCAAACCCACTACTAATTTTTTTCTGAAATCTGTTTGTTGTTAGCCAGTGCAAAAGCAGGGTTTTTTTTCAAAAAGATTATAAATAAAATGAATATTTTCTCCACATATTGATCTGCATTATATGAAAGATTTTATTGATAAAGTTAATACATGTTGTTTATCAATAAACATTGTGTCTTTCTATGGTTTCTTCAGTAGTCAGATTCTGTTACTGTTAGTTCACTTTATTTAACTTGGAGAAAGGAAAAGTCATTAAAATATTTTTAATATACCGGGACAGCAAAGAACACACCGCTTTTTTTTTACATATTGCACTGATCATTTTCTTGGTCAGGGGTTTTAATATCAATATCTGTATATCCAGTCTCTACTCCAAATTTATAAAAAGATGTGAATTGAGATAAAATTAAAATAGAAAATATGGTATTATAATTATCCTTGTATTTTAATTAATGTAGTTATACATGTTAACTATCGCTGTTTGCATGACACCACTTTGTGCTAGAGATATTTGTTGAGGTTGTTTTGGGGTTTTTTAAGACTTTTGGTGTTTGGTTAAAGGCCTGGACTGAGACAGGAAAAGAATGTTTCACACTCTGCCACGAATGTGAAGATGAAATGGAAACTTCCTGAAGCTCTTGTAATGTTTGAACTCTTGTCTCCGTTCAGGGTCTGTTTATTTCCTACATACTGCACTGATTATTTATTTATTTATGCAGTCGGGCATGAAAACAAAATGCTGTATTATTGACAGTATATTGCAATAGAAATGACGAGCCATGTAGTTAGCAAAGCCATTTTGTCAGACGTTGGCTACACCTCACCCACCCCTCTTTCCAAAGCCCTTATTAGGGAAATGGTTTAATTGGATTAAATAATTAGTGTTAGAAGCACATGATGTGTGAAGCTGCTGTCGTCTGGCTTTGCAGGGACTACAGCTGGCACTGTGCTTTATTAACGCTTACACAATTTACATTCTGCCTCTTCAACTGCAGCTTTTTGAATAAATTGTCATTTTTCAAAAAATAAATAATTTGTATAGATGTATATTATTTATTTATTTATTTATTTTTGTTAACAGCTGCAGTCAAACTCATTAGCGGGAACCTTTAACCTGGCGCCGTCCCATATGTTTGGCAACCGGCTAAATCCCAATTCTGCTATGGCTGCCCTCATCGCCCAGTCTGAGAATTCTCCAGCAGGTGAGAAGACAAAAGCATGCACACACACACACACTCCACTTTCAGCTTTTGTTAACCTCCCACTCTCACAAATGTCTGGGTCCCAGCTCTCTTTCTCTGCCGTCTTGTCGCTTCTCTGTTTATCTGGAATGTTGATGAGTAAAAACACGGCAGAAAGACTGAGAACCGGGAGAACAAGACTACTGGAACCAGCAAGTAGAAAGAGTGTGATGAGCGGCGGGCGCACATACCTGTTAAATGAAGCATGTTAGCGCTCAGACATTTCATTAATCTGGCCAGTGACTGTGGAAATGACACAGTGGGGAGATCCCTCACCTCAGCAGTCCCACAATCCACAGGCCATGGTGAAAATAGGTAGCGGCTGAAAAAAAAGGGGGGGAGGTAGGGATGTGGCCTTCTAGAAATAATGGATCAGTCATGGGCTCATTCTTAAAGGGGAGGGGGCGGGTCAGGAGGTCACTTAGCTAAGAATAGGAAAGGGAGTAGAAAAGAAAAGCAACCCTTGGGTTCAGAAAGCTTTTCACTAAAAATCCAAAATAAATAAATACAGGAAGATGAAAATGTATAATACAGTTTTTAAATTAAGTAATTGTAATATAAACAAATAACAACAGCAATAATAACAAGATAAAATAATGTGATACATTGTAATAATATAATATATAATGTAAAATAAAATACAACAAAATATTAACTATAATATAAAATGATATATTTGTATTGTAATGCAGTATAATTTAATAAAATCTAATATAAAAATACAAAATAGAATATAAATAAAATACATTTACATTTTCTTTTCACATTTAAACTAAAAGTAAATAAGTAAATTTATAACTTATGTTTCTTGGTCATTTCTTTGTGAAATAATTTCTTACTACAGACTTTAAGAACACAATTTAAATGTGTTCAAAAGCTGCAAAAATCTATTTATTCTGTTTTACACCAATAAATATGCTACACCACTTTTTAATTAAAGGTTTAAAACGTGAAATGCAATTAATAATAAATATCAGATGGTTAAACACGGTGGCTTCTGCTTTTTAGTAAAAAAAATCCCAATCCACTGTATAATCCACTGCATTAAACAGACAGCTGTAAGTGGAACGTTTCTTAAATATTACACACACACCCCACCCCCCAAAAAATTCCCTGTTGAAGGAAAAACTGATTGACATCTGATCCAATTCATCAAACAAAAGAAATGTCACCGTCAAGAAAAAAAAAAGATTCAAGACCCATCAGATTCTATTTATATGCAAATGTAAAACGCCTCGGACGCTGTGTTTCCTCTTCTCATTTGCTAATCAACTGTTTGCATATTGAGACCTGATTGGCTCCTACGTTAAATAATGATCTTACTCACTGGTCAGATGTTTAGTTTTTTTTAAAGATCTGTAACGTATGAAAATTCAGGTGTTCCAAGCTGTGAGACATAAATAACCCAACAATTGATGGTCCAAACAGCAGCTATTAATACATGACTGACACACGCTTCTAACATTTTTCTAAACCATTATGGTAAAGGAATTCCTTTAACCAGGTCATAATAAGTGGGTTAATGTTGGTTATGGCTTGACGCTGGTTTTCTGTCGACACGTCCGGTTCGCAAGGTTTTTTTTTTTTTACTAATTGTGTTGAAACGCAGCCTTGACTAACAGCTTTCCTGTGGCACCGTGGGTGCTGTTTCTGACTAAAGGAACTAGGACCTGGTGTGAATCAGGACCAGCCCCCCTTTACCTCATCAGTGCTGCAGGCAGTGTAAGTCTGGAAAGTGTTAAACCTGAAAAAAAAGAGGAAGAGAACACAGAAAAAAGCGGGCTATGATTGGCCAGTGTTGACTGGAAGGGGGATGGGAAGAGTCACGAAAGAAGGGGAAAAGGGGGGGGGGTCTGACTTTAGCACATGTGTGATTCATTACTTTCACTGGTGAAAATGAAAAGCGGTGGTCTGGCAGGGGGCCTGGAGGGCAGCCGGTGGAAAAAAATGAGAGAGAGAGAGAGAGGAGCAATGAAAAGGGGGAGAGATTGGAGAGAAAATGGGGGAGGGAGTGTAAGGTAGGCGTCTCGATGACACTCAGTGTGCAGCCTGAGCTGCCAGAGTCGAGCACTCGAGCTGAAGATGGATTTGCGTGAGGGAGTTGCGATGGCCAGCGGAGCAGCTTCTTTTTCTTTCGTCCCCTTCTTTTCCAGACTCCATCTTCTTATCGACTGCACTCTGTTTATCTTTCAGATCAGGAGCTGGGGGAGGGGGCGCTCGGCTTCTCCAGGCGAGGAACCCCACCAAAGGCGAACCTTTCCCCACGGTAAGCCCTATTTACATTCCAGAGCTGGAGGGGGACGGCAGTGTCTCTCGCTTTCTCTCTCTTCTTCTCTCGCTCTTCCTTTCTCCCCCTTTCTGTCAGCATCCTGCTACAGACCTGCTATACACCACAGGAACATCTCTGCAGCAAAAAAATATATTTATTTATTTATATATATTTTTTTACAAGATACACCTCTTGACAGTGTGGATTATTCTGATGGATTTATACAGAAGGACATAATTTAAACAAGATGTTTCGATTAACACACACACACACAAAAACACACACACACACACAGATAGGTCATCTATGTCTGTGGCTTTCATCTAATTGGCTTTGGATTGACAGCTTGATGTGGGTTCATTGGAGAAACATAATTGGATATGAATTGGGACCATGTGTGTGTCTTAATCGTTATATTAACATTAGCTTTATCACTAATGTCAAGCAAATGAACAGATTTTAATCTGAACAGAAAAAAAGTTTAAGGTGAGTTGTGTCAATTGTCATCTGCTTTGAATGTTTCATCTACGGTTAGATAAATGCATGGATAAATGAATGAATGAATAGGTGAATCTATTAATGAGTGGATAAATGGATGGATGGGTAGAAGGATGGATATTAGTGTGGATGTATGAATCAATGAGGGAAAAAGAGAGAGAATATTGTCATTGGAAGGTACAAGTGCATAGCAATGAAATGCTGTTGTGTGTGTGTATTTGTATATGTATTAAATATGCACATTAATTAAAAAAAACTGATGTCGGTATGTGTATAGAGCAAAAAAAGTTTTTACAGCAACTAACGTAATTATACATTGTGCAATTTGTGTACAGAAAGTATGTATTAATAACTAAATAGACTAGTGCCATCTTATAATCCATCTTTACAATCAATATATAAAGTTAATCTACAGTTTGTTGCAGGAAATGCTGGTAAAGATCTATTAAATTGAAAAAGAATACAAGTTAAATCTGAGTCACCTGCACTTCTGTGTATATACACAGTCATTCATTTTTTAAAACTAAAAAGTGTACGTTTAATCACACTAACAAGAATCAATTAAATAGTATTCCTGTATTTATATATTTATTTATTTATATGACACTGTTTTTTAATGAATAGTTTTGTTGATTTTACAGTTAACTGTGTAATTACCGCCCTCGTTTAAATCACACTGCCTCCTCAGGCTTTATCCGTAAGTGTAGATGAATGTCATTTAACATAATCTGCATTAAATATCAGAAAATCTACCGTGTGCCACACATGCCGGTCTAAACTGGTAGCTGGTCAAGCCCGGTGCTCGAGCTGTAAATATCCCGTCTTGTTTTCATGATCCGTGCCATAGCAGACGTTTATGGCTCATTGGCACCGTGCCTGCGCCTAGTGCTGATTTATAAGCATGCGGCGTCCGTCTGTCCGTCTGGTTTTTTTTTTTTTTTGGTTGTTGTTTTTTTTTAATTACCCCAGAGATGCATTTACGTGCTCAGGGAAGCCCCTGATGGAGCGGCGCATTCATAACAGGACGACTGTCTGTACGAACATGAGTCTGCCGAGATTTATAAAATCCTTCTCATTCCCCCCCTCCCTTACTTACTCACTCTCTTGCTCCCACCCTCACTTTTTTACTCACTTACCTACTCACTCACTCACATACTCACTCACTCTATACTTTCCTTCTTTCTTTGTAAATCAGAGCTGTGTGATTTGACTGATCTGTGTCCTGTCCCTTTTGTTATCCGATTAAGGTTCTTATTGAATTTTTGTACACAACTAAACCCCTGTCTAAAACTGAAATCTCATCCTCTTCTATCAGCTCTCCTTTAAGCGGACTGCACGTACGGTATGACCCGTCAGCGCCTGTAGTGCCAGGATTGGCCACTGACACGCTTCCACCGGCGGCCACCAGCATAGAACAGCTGTTGGAGAGACAGTGGAACGAAGGCCAACAATTTCTACTGCAGCAAGGATCACAGGCAGATGGTGAGCATAGACACACACACACACACACACACGTGCACAATGTGTGATACGAATTATTAGTGTTATTTTAATCTATGCTAGTATATTTTTTTTTACTTGCATCCCTTGAGGACTGAAAATTATATACAAACACAGGCCCACACATATATATACACACACACACACACACACACACAATCAGCCAATGACTTTGAAAGCCCAACCTTTCCAGTCAGAGCAAGTAGCTAAACTGTGGAAAACGTTCAGCTAAGATGTTTACTGAACAGACCCTTTTCAGAGCTGCGACGTGGGATCATTTAAACGTTTTCATAAAGCTTCATTAAAACGCAGGGAATCCATCGGCATGTGCCGACGATTCCCAAAGAAAAGCTAACGCTTCTTTTCCTTTTCTTCTGCTTGTCTCATTAATGTGATTAGTGATTTCAAAACCCGTTACAGTTTTTCCCCCTTCGTCTTTTCAGTGCTTTACAGTTCATTTCCCTCAGTTAGGAAATGAATTATATGCTTCTGTGCTGCTTCGGTCCTGATTTCCTCTCAATTTGATGGTGTGGCGTGTGTTTTAGGCGGCTTGATTGACTGCATGCATCTGTGTTTAATAAAATATGTATATTTACACTTCGGCAGCATTGAGCTGCTTGTCAGTCACACAAGTCAACACGGCCATTAAAAGTCTGTAATTACCTTCATTGCAGGTTTATTATGCAAGTCATCTTTTGCCACCAGATTAATGAGTTAATTAGGTTCGCAGCGGTGATTTTGAGCTCGGTTCTGTATTTAGATTTCTTCTTTAGTAGAAATTTTTGTCGAAACAATTTACAGACTAAACTAAATAATCAATTTGAATTTTCTTCTTTATTTCATTTGTTAGTCTTTGTGTCCTACCCTACCATGATACATGACATCAACCTAGCTACTAATATGCTTATAACAAAATATACCGATTATGCTAGGATGCTACATCACCCACTCGTGGCTCAGGGATATTATGTCCCGTATGTCCCTGGAGAAGATTCATTAATCAATACGTAATTCAGACTTAAAATTCCAATGTGTGTGTGTGTGTGTGTATTGAGAGAGGTGTTTAGCCTGGTGTGCTGAGGGGGGTGTTTAGCCTGGTGTCTAGCCTTTTCAAAGTGGGTTTGAGAGTTAGGGATAGGTGGGGTGGGAGACGTTGGGGTTTATAAGGATGCGTTTACTTTGAGAAAAAATTTTACTAATTATATATGAAATATACAAAACATCAGTTACAGTTTGAATGAATGAATAGCTTTTTGTACAGTGATCAGCTGCTCCAAGCTGATGAATCGACACCCCCACCACTCGTCCTTTGATATTGCTCAGAAGGTTCATAAAGCTGTAAATGAGCAAGGCCGGGTTGCTATCCATCAGACGCTGACTGTTACACTTTACGACAAGCAGCTGTTGGTCATGTATGAGAGGAAAACACTGAACAGGGCCTCAACAGGAAATGGCAGCATGCGGAGTCAGGCGCCTTGCGCTGCTGATTTGAAACCAGTTTTGCTGTTCCGGTTATGCGGGATAACGTTCTGGTGTAACTGCTCCTAAATCAGAGGAGGGCTTGGCCTCATGTTGCCCTGTGGGGTCTGATGATTGTTACTAAAGTTAATTGCAAACTCCACATGTTAGCACAGAACCGATAAGTTAGTGAAAGTAAATTAAATGTTAGTGTTATAAGTAAGTAAATAAAACAAAGCAATTAAGCAAGTGGTGTGACGTCAGATAAGTTGGCCAAGCAGATCCGATTCTGTTTGGGTTGGAAGTTGGATTAGATACTAGGGACTTGACACGTCTGATGCAGGAAAAAATACCCCAGGTTTCTTTTGCTTAAAAAAAAACCCAAATAATGTCTGGTTTTAACAAAATATATTTATAACATTATTTTATATGATCATTACATGACTTACATTATTATTTATTCATTAAACAGTGCTTATTGTTCAGTGCAGTCTCCTGACAGCAAGAAGGTCCCGGTTCGATTTCCTTGCAGGGGTCTTTCAGTGCTGTGTTTGCATGTTCTTCCTGTGCTTGCGTGGGTTTACTCCGCATTCTTTAGTTTGTGCATTTGTGCTTTAGCGACCCGGGTTCGATTACAGCTCGAATTCTGTCTGTGCCACCCTCCCCCCGCCCAGCTTCATCTCTGACAAATAAAGCCCTAACGTGGGCGAATCCTAGAATTAAAGATCTTCAGGACATTTAACATCTTTGTAAGTTTCAGCTCTGACATATGGGGCAGTTAATCATGTGACATGCTGCAGCTCTCTCTCTTTCTTTCTTTCGTTTGTTCGTTCTTTTGGTATGTGTGTGACAGGTAGTCTCACTGCAGAAAAATGTTCCGTTTATTCAGCTCCAGCTGTTGCCCTCCTAGCTGTCTCACTTCACACAAGCCGGTGTGTGAAGTGTGTACAACATGCGGCTAAGGCAATCTGTTTCATATTTTACCCAGTCGTTAATTTAAAACCATTAAAACCACTTTTTATTTTAACCCCCCCCTCCCTCCAAGTTCTCGCTAACTCCAGACTACCAGTAATGTTACTACAAAATTAAAGTATAAAATCTTTTTTTTTTTTTTTATTTCATTTGTCTTTACCACATTTTGGATGTTTGTTGGTTTCATTAGTGTCCAGTGGTACTAAAGCTGTGTCTGTGTGTTGACAGTGCTGGCCATGCTGAAGTCTCTGCACCAGCTACAGATGGAGAATCGTCGTCTGGAGGACCAAATTAGAACCCTGACTATGAAGAAGGATCGTCTGCAGCTGCTGAGCGCACAGCTCTCTGTGCCATTTACACATGCTAACAACACCACAAGCTCCGCCTCCTCTCCACTTTACCACAGCAACACACACACAGGTTGGACACACACTTACAGCTCTTTATTCGACTTGCACACTAACCAGCTGGCAAACTCCATTTCCTCTCTACTGTACTACAAAAACACACAGTTTACACAAACACACGCACACACTCACAGGTCTGTGTGCGTTAAGGTCTTCTTTTTTTTCCCCACTGCACTTTCAAAAGCATAAACCACTTCCAAAAGAAGCCAGTGGAATGTTGGGTTTCTAGTGCTTTTGTTCCATCTACTTGAGAGACAATAGTGTGGGGGGGGGGTCGCCTTGGCAACAGCAAAAGCGGCTGCAGACGATTTCAGGAGCGTTAATAAGATTAATAAATGGAGTCGTGCTGAAACGAAAGGGATTTTAATTTTCAATGGCGGCTGGACGTAGGACTAAATTCTAATGAAAAGATAAAAACATCCTGTCTACATATTTATATTTAGGAATCAGAAGCGTTTGTCACTTAGAAAACGTTAAATTAGCTACACCTTGGGATGATCTAACGCAGGAAACAATAGAAAAAGTGAACATGGCTGCACCTGTGAGCGCACAAAAATGCCCAGCTATAATTTATAACATGCAGTGATGGTAGCTTTGGCAATTTCACAGAAAATTACTTTTTTAATGTAAAAAAAAAAAAACTTCAGAGCACAGGGCCAGCTATGATACAGTGGCCGTGTAGCAGAAAGGTTTAGGGGTCTTGCTCAAGGACTCAATGATTGGGCTTATTTCTCATACTTGTATAGCTCGTATTTCTCTTCTTTAATACTCTTCTTTAAACGGTTTAAACTCGCTGCGTGAAACAGTAATGACTGACAGGACATGTCGAGGGAAACTGCGGATCCCAGAAAAATGAAAATTATGCACAATATAATTAACTGTATAGATTTTCAAGACAATATGGAAACACATTGAATTAGATTTTTTTATTTGGTTCGGTGATTGTGCTTAAAACTCTAATTACTGTACCTCGCACTGGCCCTGCGATGGACTGGCATTCTGTCCAGGGTGTACCCATGCCTTTCGCCTATATACATTATATATAACAACATATTAATGTTGTTATATATAATGTATATATCTTAATATATATATTAGATATTTTTAATCTTAACAACGAATATTGTATAAAAACATCAATAGGTTGTAATAAACTTAAGTATAACGTACAGCAGTTACCTTGGAGATCCAACAACTCCACTTGCTAACACGCATGTCTGACTTGCTATCGAGTGAGATACAGGATGCTTACTGTTCACTGTCCACTAGCGGTGGGGAATCTGAAGCTGGAGCGAAAAAAAGAAATGTACGAGAGACTACTCGTATCTTCAGAAACTCGTTAGTCAGGACTGTTGTACATCAGGCTGCCACTGTAGCTTCAGGTCGTCAGGACCCTGTGGTGTTAAAGTTTTGACAGTTTGTGCACTGGGGAAAAAATACAAAGGGTATGTCAGCTTAGTTATTATTTTATTAAACGTTGCCGTAATTTAATATAGATGCCCTCATCCAGGAACGTTCTAACTCACACAGTAGCACCAGACACACACCCACACAAACACACAGACAAGTACAGCCTCTCTGACTTGCACACACAGTAAGCAGTCCCTCTGTCTGTGTCCCTCATTCTCTGCACTCCTGCTGGAGCCTCGCTCCCTCCTGCAGCTCCATTAATCTGGTCATCACTCATGTGAAGTTGCCCAATCTTTCTCTCCCCCAGACATGCTGAACAGCAAGAGCATTCAGCTAGGCAGCAGTGTTTTATCAGACTCCTCTCAACATTTGCCCACTCAGGTAACTCGCTCTACTCCTGCTCTGCACGTCAGATCTGCTGGGACTGAGCACCTGTTTTTAATTTGACTCTTAACTTTCTAGCCTTTGAATTAGAATACCAATCACTTTTCTATACCAGGCAGTGATGTAATAATTAATGCTAACTGGTACAAATCTCTAGTTTAATCTGCTGCCTGTGGTGTTGTATGATCTCTTGCTTTCCAGTATTTTTTTTTTTTTAATACTTCATTTAAAATGTAATGTAATCCCTATGTCGATGCCTTTTCTAAACTTATAAAAAAATATATTTTGAGCACTTTATTTATAGGACAAAGAGAGATAAACTGTGGGAGATACAGAGTCGAGTGAGTGGGTGGGAGCAGAAAGAACCCGAGCCAAAATGAATCCCAGGTCGCCGGAAACGCAAGTGTGCATTTGGGTGCTGGAACCCTAAAACCACAACGCCAGATGAATTAATTACCACTGCTCAGGAAACAATTAATGGACGTCAACAACGTCATGAATTAAAAAATTGATAGACAAATAAAATATTGAATAAACCCGCAGTAGCACGGTTTAAACACTGCAGCGTTTTAAAGCAGTAATTGTAATTCAGTGCTTTATTGGTCCAACATGGAAGTCACCTTTTTTAATTATAAATGTTATTATTTGTATGTTGTTAGTAATTATGTTTGGGCGTAAACAAAGCCAAACCAGTGGGTTGTGGGCAAGTTTTAGGAAAATACAAGAAAACCTGCTGACTGGGGTAAAGGCTGTGGTTTTTTTATATTCATTATTGTCTATTTAATGGTAGAGGGGAGAAAAGAGAAGCTTCAGATGTGTAGATGTTTGCAGCACATCATCATTTAAAGCAAGCATCTTAGAACTATAAAACTATAACCTGATTCCTTGGTCTAAATCAGCTAGTTTAGGGCAGTCGTTAGCTAATGTTAAATTCTATTATTCATAAGTTCAAATAAATCAATAAAAATGGAAAAATATAAGCAAGTAATTGTTGCAGCTGCAGTTGGGAGTATATAAATGAGACTTAATAAAAAATTATAAAGGAAATTATCTCTAAATTATCGACATTTAACACAGTTGTGGGATATAAATATCTGCATGCGTTACGTCTGTAAATATGTCGCCTCTGTAAATAATCCTTTTACAGTCCAGAAAATATGCTAAACCAGGACAGCTGGGCTTGTTTGTAATCCTGAGAAAATGTCTTCGCTTATCTAAAAAGCTTTATTAGCGCTGATGACGTAGAGACCTTTTGAGGGTTAGAACGTCCCTGTTTACCTTCTAAATGAACATAATGGCTTCACTGATCAAACACCCATGTAGCTATATTTCCTTCCTGTTTTTTTGTTTTTGTTTTGTTTTTTTGTTTTGTTTTCTGCAGGATCTCCTGATTGGTGGTCATAGCAGCTCTAGCAGCACCTCCTCCCTCTCCACTCCTACCTCAGCGGCCCACAGCCCCCCTCAGCAGCAGGTGAACGGTCTGATGGGGGCGCTACAGAGCCCCCACGGGGCCATAAGTGGCATCGTCGGGGCTCTAAATGGTGTGATTCAATCCTCCAGTCCTCATCCTTCTTCCATCACCTCCACCTCCCTGCCTATCACTGGCACCCTCAACAACAGGTCTTGATTTTGCTTCAGTTTATTAAATACTCAATGAGATTTAATAGCATTGATAGTATCTATTTTTAGTATAGTGAATACCTGTAAGATTTGCTTGCTTGGTAAAAGGCTATGGTCCTGTGCTGCTGCTGCTGCTGCTTTTTCTCAGGACAGTAAAATCACTTTTAAATTGTTTTTACCAGCTGTTAGTCAAAAGTTCAAAAGCATGGTATATCTCATAGACATTACAGGACACCAAAATAGTTTTTGTCAAGTGTCCCTCCAAATTTTTTTTAAACAGCCAAAGCAAAGGTACCTCTATTGCCCAGATCCTGGCTCCAAACCAGCCTGAAAAACCTTGGTCGTCTCGAGTGAGAACGGAATATCCAACTAGACTATTTTAAAAAACATACAGACAAACGAACAAGAAGAATTAAATGGCGATTTATTAGTGGTTAACAAACAACATCAAGGCTCTCCTCGCCATCGGGTGGAACGAGGAAAATGGTCATTAGCTGTCACGTTTTGTTCTTTCATTAATCATACCTAGTGTTAAAAAAAAGAAAAAAAATTACTGAAAAAAATGTCTTCCTTCGCTCCTCTTCTTCTACCAGCATGTTCATGTATTTCGACCACCTCAGGGTATTTCAGGTTTGGCCAAATAGCTATTTCATGCCTTTATTATGTTGCAGAAATTGAATATCAGTACATCTATTGGTTCTTGTTATTTGCTTTTTTAGTATTTTAGATATGCCTGCATGTTGACCTTTATGTCTGCTTTGTCTGATCTCTCTCTCTCTCTCTCTCTCTCTCTTTCTTTCACACACTCTTTCACATCCGTGTTCCTTGCTTGCAGCATTGTGACTACTGTAAAAAGCAGGTGAGAAGCAGCAATGGCTTTCAGTTTCCTCTGTGGGCAAGCCGGGTGTTTAATGGATTTAAAGATATCTGCAGTTATATTAAAAATATATATATTTAGATAATTTGGTTTCTCTTGAAAGTTATCACCCAACAGGCAGCACATTAAGGTTCCTCTGTTTCCTCCCACTACCACATACGTGTGTATTAGCTGTGCCTAAATTCATGTGAACCCGTGTCCCATTAAGGGTTCATTTCTGCCTCATTAATTCAAGTTCATTAGCTTGGCTTGTGATCCTAACCAAGATAAAATGTTTATCAACATTATACACCTTAATTAACAGGTGTAGATTTGTGCAGTATTTGGCTGCTGAACACAGTTACTGTGTGTAGCTGTAAGCTTGGCACAGAGCTGCACAATTCGATACGAAACTTGAGTCGTTATATATGATGACAAAATATTAACCTAAAGTGAAATCAGTTAGTAATGTCATTTATTTATGTATTGATGCCTGGTTATATCAGGAAAGAAAATATCACTATTAAAATTATAGATTTTATATACAGACCTTCACTTTTGTGCAGTTGTAAGTACAATTCATTGAAATTGTGTGTGTGTGTTTTAGTGCTGTGAAGCTCCTGACTGAGCAGCAGAGGCAAATTCTCCTTCATCAGCAACAGCTGCAGCAGCTCATCAATTCTCAGCAGCCCACACCGGTACCATTTATATACATACATACACACACACGCACATGCACAGACAACATATGGCTTCAGGCAGGATGGCTACTTTTTTTTTAGTTTGAATTGAATTGAACAATCAAATTTGAACCATTTCCTTTTACATTTCAAAGTTTTTTTTCCTTTTATGACTGGACATTGAAATTCTCTGTAACTACATAGTTCAGGAACAACGGCACACAATCAGCCAAGACATATTCGGTATCCATCCGTTTTTTAGAGCTACGAGGATAAAGTTACTAACCAAAGTTCTATTTTACCACTATCAGCCCTGGACCACATGCAGTTTTTCCCTAATCTCCATGACATGCTGATGTGATTTAGACCCACTCTGTAAAAATAAACAAAGGTTTACCATGTAGCTATTAGTGGGATCAGTGCCGTTGGATTGTGGTCTTGAACATGCAGCAACACAGAGTTTATTTTTGTACATTTTCTTTTTTCTTGAAAAAAAATTTGCGTTTTGTAGGAGCAGCAACAGGCTTTGCTTTATCAGCTAATGCAGCAACAGCAACAACAACAACATGACCTGCAGCAGCTTTCCTCCAGCCAGCTGCCTATTAACAACCTGCTTCCTGGTTCTCAGGGTGCCATCGCTGCCAACCCTTTCCTGGCTTTACACACTGACTGCAGCAGTCAGAAAGCAGCGGTCAGTAATATTACACTTTATATCGTCGTTATATATGATGACATAACCGCCGTTAGGGCTGTCGATTGATGATCCTTTTAATTGCGATCAATCTCACCTTTTTAGTGAAGTTAAACATACAGCATTTATTTTTGTTGTTTGTCTACTTATATGAGGTAAACACTGTTCCAGTGTGGGTTTGCTAGTACAACCTGTGATTGTTTTTCTTTCAAGCGAGTTTAAACTGGACTATCTTGGATGGTAGGCCCGTTACAGCCTACCAGAAATACTAGTGTTTCTACTATTTTATGCAAGATGCTAACTGATAGATGGCTACGTGCAACTAGCCTATCCGCTTAATGCAATTTAGGGTAATGATGCATTTCAGGAACTTGTTTTGCACAAAATTAGCAGTCAGAAAGCAGCGGACAGTAATATTACGCTTTCTAAAAAGCAATAGTTCTTCGGTGGTTCTGGACTTACTGATCAGATTTTGTTAGTTTAAATTCCATAATCCCGTTATAATGTAAGTTGCTATGGATGGGTTTTTTTGCTACATCATAACAGGTTGGCTGCGATCCTTAAAAGGTGTGAAATTCAGATTCGATAAAAAAAATTTCAGCAAAAAGCTGTTGATGGTTTTTAGCCGTGTTGTAGCTATTACATTATCAGATAGAATTGAGTTATCAGGTCTAACTACAGGTAAGTGCTGGTTTAATCAGAAATGTTGAGAGAATGAATAATGTGGTGGTGGTAGTGGTGGTGGTTGGAGCCAGTGCCTGAAAACATAGACCAGGTAAACATCTGTGTGTGTTGAAGGTGTTTTTTTAAACTGTAAATGCATGCGCTGAGTGGGAAGTACTGTGATTGAGAACATATAAGAAAACCCAAAAGGGAAGTGAAGCCGAAGGGTAGGTGAGGGGATAGGCAAAGGAAGCGCAAGGGAAGGTAAGTGAAGCCCCGGAAAGCACAATGAAAGAGAAGCCCAAGAAAGGGGAAGGATTTTATACAAGTTGGTATTTCAACGGTAGGGAGATGTAAAATGTATTTGTGTAATTCTTTGTTTAATTGTACTGCAGCCTTATTAAACTGTTAGTCAGAATGGTCATAAAGTTTGGATTGCAGAAATCACAGGTTCAGATGGAATGAAATGTTGCTGTTGTCGTCAAGTAAATGTTATACTATGATGTTTGTTTTTGCTTCAAAGGAACATGGCGTAACCCGAATGTGGGTTATAAATTTCTATTTTATGCTTCATAAACCGTTTATTCAGATGGACAGGCAGTTAAATTAAAAAGACAAAAGTTGCATATTTGATTGTTTTTCATCGGTGTTGATCTTCTGTAGACTGTCAATTTAAATCTAATCTGTAATTTTATTTGTTCTTTAACTCTGAGGGTTTTTTTGTTGTTGTTGTCCTGCAGAGGCTAAGTGAGAAAACTGTCGGTGTCACGGGGCAAGAGAAAACCTGAATTAGTGGAACAGGCCTGCTTGGAAAAGGACGCCAGCCATCCCAGTAGAGCAGCTACAAACTCACATGCGTGCGCGCACACACACACACACACACACAAAAATCTTGGCTGAATAACTGAAGCTCTGACGTTGCACTGAAACAGACTAAATCACTTGCTGTAAAGGTTATGGTCCCGGAGGACTATTTTTGGGGGCCAAGACAAACAAACATACACACACACACACACAATTCTAAGGGACATATTGGTGTGAAACACTGTGGGGGGAGGTGCTGAGTGATCTTGGCTGGAGAATAAATGCATCTGCTTACAATTGTTACCTCTTTACAAAAAAACGACTAGTTTAGGACCTGCTTCCAAAAAATGTCTGGTGTCTGAGGGGAAAATTAAATCTGAAGTGTTTAATTCACCATGAAGGCCTTTGCCTCAGAGGGCCAAACAGGGACGCGATGATCCTGCTGATATAAAATAAGCACCTACCTCTCCAAGCCAAGAGTGAAATATTTAAAATACCAGGACCCGTACCCAAGTGCCTGGCATCTTCCTCCATGCCCTCGTGCTGAGGATACACACTGGAGACGCTGCCACTCTTGCTTTTCTTTCTTTATTTTGCTTAGTCAACTTAGTCAAGGATGAAATATTTCACTTTTCCATGTCCGGCCACCAGTTAGTGTCTCTCAGGCAAAGCCAGAATTTGTAAGCCTGCATGGTGACCAAACTCAAGTCGGTCAGCTTCACCTGGGCATGTGCCGAAAGAAAATGTCTAGAATCACAATAATTGTGATGCATCAATTTATATATTTTTTTCTTTGCATATTTTTTTTCTATAATATTATTGTAGTTTATTGCTTACACTGTGCTCTGTAAATTTGTTCACAATATAAGACAATATCGTTCATGTTTAATATTGTGATGTATCACAAAACTGATAATCGGCACATGCCTGCAGTTACTATACTTGTGCTGCAATGATGATTTCTCAAGCCAACCTTATAATGCCTCTTTTTTAATTTATTTAAGTTTGTTTTGTAATGGCAACATTTTTATACTACTGTTCACAAAACTTTACTTGTTTTCTTTGAATCGTGTAAGAATTGGTTGGGATTTTTTCCCCTCCAGATTAAAATGTCTCATGTTGGAGCCCAAACTGTACATGAATGGTTTATTGTGTAAATATCTCTGTCTTTTGTTCTTGGCGTCTGCGATCAGAATAAGCTGTTTCAATTTTTTTTACTTTCAATTTAATGTAAATAAGCATTTGTGTTCTGGTGTGAAGGATTTTTTGCGGTTTATTTGATGTGTTAAGATTGAAATAATTAACCAACAGGAAAATAATGATGCAAGGTAATTAATTTATTTTTATATGTACAGGGACTTTTTTTAAGTTTTGCATTTCGTTGATGTGGTTTTTATACTTCTTTACCTATTTCCACGTTTTGTAAAATGTGTCTGTATAGGTAATTATGCAAAATTCCCTAAAGTCCGTATTTAAGTATACCAAATGTCTTCATTTGGTAAACAAGTCCTGCTTCGTACTGATTTAAAAAAAAAAATACTGAACACAGAGACTGTAGCATTAAGATTTTTTCCAGTGATTAAAATTGTTTTACAAAGTTATTGAGGTGTCATCATTTTGTTCCTATCTTTTAGTAGATAGTAACAGGAAATTCAATGTATTGAACAGGAGTTCCAATAATTATCAGCAAGTAAAATTTTTGGTAGAAACCATCTGGTTGCTATAACAACCAACCCTTTGAGTGTCTTTAAAATAAAATGTGAACAATGAAGATTTGTTCATACCTGCTGATTTCTAATTCAGGGTCACGGGGTCTGCTGGAGCCTATCCCAGCTCTTTGAAAGAATAAAAGGCAGGGGTACTCCCTAGACCATCACAGGTCACCAGTCCATCACAGGACTACGCACACACACACACACACACACTCCTATGGGCAATTTAGGATTACCAATTAACCCATGCATGTTTTTTTGACTGTGGGAGGACACCCATGCAAGCATGGAGACAACAGAACAGCCCGGGAATTGAGTCCAAGATCTAAGCTACCATGCTGGGTATTCAGGGTCCTATCCCAGCGCACATTGGGTGAGAGGCAGGGGGTACACCCTGGACAGGTCGCC
>JAOTQW010000019.1:3095525-3106750 GCA_026260075.1 Sisor rabdophorus
TCTGTCTCTGTGTCTGTCTCTGTGTCTGTCTCTGTGTCTGTCTCTGTGTCTGTCTGTTTCTAGCTGAAACATTATTATCCATGCAGGAATCCAAATCCAGGTAGTGCCTTTTTTTCGGACAGGCATTGCAATTAATAGGTAATCTGGTATTTTTTTTTGTGCTGTCCTTACACCCCCAACCCACCCTGCCCCAATCGGAACACTCTGTTTAAATAGGTGTGGCGGATTGCTGTCTTGGAATTAATTGCCCACTGTTAGTCTGTTACTGTGTAGACATTTCAAGCATTCAGTTGCAAGAAACAATAACTTGGAGCTTTAAAAATATTGTGTGTAATTAATACACTTTAAAAAGCTTTTATTTGCATCTTTGTACTATTGTATTTGTGTTTTACAACTTCAACACAGTCGTTCTAAAATAAAACAAATGATTTCTAATTAAAGCATCTCATTTATATGGGGAATTATTATCTCAATGTAGGAGAGATAAGCAGGAAAGATATTTTTCCAATATCGTGCCAACCTTGAATCAGTTTTCTTTCGTGGGTGCTATGAATATCTACACTATTATCTCAGAGTGAAACGTTTCAAAACTGTTTGTCCATTGCTTTTAATATTATCTGGTTTTAGAATAATGACAAGGAGTTCTAAAACTCACGGGATGTTTTTCAAGAGCAATAACCTTTGCCATTAGATCAATTGAATTTTCATATCTCAGTTTATCCCTTTAAATCTTTAATGGAAAGTCCAAAACATGCGGAATGTTGGTGTCAAAAACATTTGGCCCTATACTGTATTTCTGTTTTCACACAAGTAGATGTTTTAGACCGGTTTGAAGAAATGCTGTATAGTATAAATGATTTTAAAAATATATATAAATTTTTATCAATGTGAAAAAATGCGATAAGACAAAATCAAATCGAATGATTCTGAGGACTGTATGATCAGAGTCAGTTCTACCATCAACCAATTGCATAACCACTAGGCTGTGTTGTAAGTCATTAATTTTGTGTAGGTTAAGCTAGTCATTAGCTAAAACAAACAACAGCGATGAAGGCTTAATACTGGGTGTGGCTCAGCCAAACAACTATGTTTTAGGTCAGAGGTCATAATCCATAACAAGGCAGAGCACAGCATCGAGACATGAGGTTACACTACATTACCAAGGTCTGTCGCAGAAGAGCTTTCATAGAAACCTGGAGTTTTAAGGTTTTTTTTTTTTTAAGCAGCACCAAGTAACGAGCAATGTTGAGGACAGTAGACGTAGTGGTTGGCCAATGTAGCACAGATGAAAGAAACCTTAATCTTAGTTCCTCCTTTAACATTGGATAGCCCGAAGTGGTGTTTGTTAAAAATTGGCAATGTTATATCCATATTATATTATTAATCCAAAATTATAGACAATAGGGTACAGAAAATACCAGCTCTGGACATCTAGTTATAATGAAATATTTGACTTGAAGAAGGCAGGTTGTCGGATGAAAAGAATACAATAATAAGTGTATACATGCAAGATGTTTGAAGTTCCATGCAAGTTTGATGGAAACTGTAGAAACTGTTCTCATCATAGTCAATGCTGTTTTACAGGAAAGCAATAGTAATACCAAATATTAATGCAATTTATTTTTTAAATTTGGTTCATTAATGAAAAAAATATTAATCCTTTCAAAGTATTCTTAATTCTTGCCGCATGTTTACACTTGCCTCAGTAATATCTGTATATATATTTGATACCATCAACTTCTTTTAGATCAGTTTATAACTATATGTAGGCATATACCACATGTACAGTAGCTAGCTAGTGTGTATATACACTAATAAAGCCAGTGATCAATTTCAATATGTGCTTCTTTCAGCATTGATAAATGCCCCCCACACATAACAGATGTGGCATGGCGCTTAGACTACTGTATAAAGGTAATTTTAAAAAACAACACTCTAACACTCTTTATATTAAACAACACTCTAAATAACATTTATTAATTTTGTTAGAACAGCCATGTGCATAAGGTCAATCAGCCATCCTATCTGATTTCTTTCAGCACTGAGGTATGTGTTTTCAACCGTCCTAAACACAATGCATGCATTTTCTTTTAATCCAAAGTAGAAATTAAAGTTGGCATTTTGGGGTTTAAAATCGAATAAAATGACTTGTTCAGCTGTATTATTGTGTTTGCTGGAATTATCTCTTTTTTTCAGAATGGTGAGAATAGTGGGGCCTCATCTGAACTAAATTTTAGCTGCACGTTAGAACAGCTTCAGGTATTAAATTAATTTGTTTATCTATTAGTATTGTTTGATACCATACCAACACTCAGGCTATGTTCATGGTGACTAACATGCAGGTTTTGACCCATGGGACAAAACCTGGAAAACCTTCTTGCTTTGAGGCGCCAGTGCTAAACCTCTAAACTACCATGCGCCTATTTTTATCTTTAAATTGCTTGTGCATATGATGGTAACATTAACTTTCTGTGACCACTTTGGGAAGTGGATCTAAATTTTTTTTTTTATTTCTTAAAGCTTGAAACATTTCTGCAAAATTTATTACAGTTTTTAGGCTTGGTTCAGCAGTTAAATCTTTGTGGAATTAACATTCCAAAGAGCTATGCAGCATCTTGTTCCTGATGCCTCACATCACATGTAGAATGTTATAGTATTTGCATAACAAATTAAATATGAAAGAAAATAATAGTACAACCTTAAATTATACCCTACCATATATTTTCTGAATTTGCCTCCACGACCAATCAATCAAAAAGTCCTAATTATTTATTGGTTTTGTCACGTGCTTTTTGTGCTTATTAAATCCGCCTTTTTTTGCGGTGAAAACTTATTTCTTTTTGGTCTCTTACGTGCAAACAGATTATTCTTTGTTAATATTTACCGCAAATCAGCCTCTTGCAGCCTTTTTTCAAACTAAATTAATTAATTCAATTATAAACTTAATAAAGTAATAAAAGATCTGACCTGGATGATTTGGGCATCACTTTAGTTAGTCAAGTTTAGTTAGTCCGACGCAACTGTGCTAATGTGAACTACTATCTAATTATAGACGGCTGAATAAATTGCATGTTAAGTTAGTTAAGCACGTAGTTTTATTATATTTTGATTAAAAACAAGATACGCCGTGAAGACCTGAAAATCAGTTGCCTATACCAGGTTACCAGTCATAACCTTATAGTCTGTATTGTTGTTTTGTACCCGTTATAGGACTTGGTGGGAAAGCTGAAGGATGCCGCGAAAAGTGTGGAAAGAGCCACCCAACTCTGATCTGCTCTGATCTTATACCCCGACCCGCTTAAGTCCATCTACGATGCGCTTTTTATGTTTGTTTACAATAAAATACACTTAAAACTTTAACTTGCTTGTTGTTGCTTTTTATTTGCATAACATTACACCATCTATGTGAAGCCGCTAAAATGAATGAAAAGCAAAACGGGATCAAATTCATTCATCAGTATTCAACAATAGATGCTCAAAATTCCTTAAATCCTATTCAGTACATAAGTGGACTTGACATTCTGTTCTACAAGGATTGGATACATTTATTCCTGAAAATAACCACAACAGCCCACAATTAAACTAGGACAAAAGAAAGACTTTAATAACAGACGAAAAGTGGCTCTTAGTCCTGGTTCGGGAAACTGGATTAATTTATACATGTAAAAGACTAAAGAAATCGATTGCTTCTTTCAGCTTGAACTGCGCCACGGTAAGCATAGAAATGTATTTAATCCAAATTTATTGAACAGTAACCAAGTCATCTATTGTCTTTAGTCACAAGATCCAACAGCACAACATGCGCTTTTGTGCATTTCCTATCCTGCGATTTATTGTCTGGCTATGTTCACTGAGGTGTAGAAAAGTCCACCACCAAAACTCCTATGTGGTAGTGAAGGAAGACGTTATTCTTTACGTTAGCTCGTTGAAAGATATATAAAATGTGCCAATGCATATCTGCATTTTGATCGGGAAGTGATGCAAAAAAGAATGTTAAGTAAATTTGATCAAGTATCTACTAGAATAAAATCGTTTATTATCAGCAGGATGCACATGCCGAAAACCAATCTATAATGGGTTTACAGTGTCTTTAGTGTTTTCCATGCGTGTATGGTCTAATTTCGATTCTTATTTATCTCCAGCGAAAGCGAATCGGCCCGTAGCGCTAATTCCCAGGCCGCCCTTAAGCAACCGAGTCACGTGACCACACGGGGCGGTCGAACCGCAAGCCATTTTGGGGGACGGTGTCAGTTTCCAGCGAGCTATATCAGCACAGCGTTGTACAAAGACGCGAATCCGGGATCTCAGTCGAGTAAAAGGACGTTTTCTGCACTCTTCCGAACCTATGGGGATTTAAATATACAAAAGGATCATTCATCACTCCAAAAAACCTATACGGAACGTTTTTTCCCGCTACGAAAATGCGCCGTAGCAACGACTCTGATTGCAATTGACAGCGTCTGCAGCTCTTTTTCAAAATGGCCGCTTGGCTCGCGCTCGCTTTCTGCTGAACGATTCGCAACTTTTCATTGTCTGAACTCTGCTCTTGAGGATTCATCTGGGTCTTTGCCAGGTACGTATTCTTTGAGATCGTTTTTACGGATTGTGTTTTTACACATTGGCTGTTTTTTTTGAAATAGATAAGGTTTCGTGAGCTTAATACCCGATTCGCGTTTTACTGGATGCACAGGCGCTGACAGACAGAAGGACTCGAGTTCACACAACCAACTCTCTGTCCACTCACGGGCTTCCGTTTTGAGTTCCTTTCTAATAGACGTTCTTATATTTCAGTCGTTATTTTTTATGTTGTCTTTAAGAGAGATGTAATGTGTCGCTTTAGCATGTTGCCGGTGGTTTTTCACGTATCCTCATGCTTATATTAGTAATGAAACGAAGCCGCCGTCTCGTGCTTGCAAGCGTGTCGAGACAAATGTTCACGCGTGAGCCTGATCAAAATTAGATTTTGCTTATTGTCTCACCGTGCAATTTTCCAGTCTTATAGATATGCAATCTCCAACAGTTCAGGAACTCGATGAGAGAGGTCTGGCGTTCGAAATGTCTTACCTTGCCCGCCTTTTGAACTTAAATTCAGATGGTCGGCTGATCGGTGGTGGCGGATCGGAGACCGTGTCCGTATCACAAACAGCTTGCTATGCTTTAAATACGTGCTGGTATAAAAATCTGAAAACACGGGAACGATCCAACAAGACGTGCTGTTGTGAAGAACGCAAAGCAAAACGAGTTTTATATAGGTTAAAGTTGCCTTCAATAGATCTTTGATGCAGACGCTTCCGTCACTTGGTTTCAAATTTAGACTTTTGCATATCCATCTGTATGATGCTTTAAATCTTGTCCTATGCGTGGTAATAGCAAGCCAAATATTTTAACCTTGTTTATTCAGGTCAATTATAAATGCTCACATACATATACCGATAACTTGATGACGTTGTCTGTCGTTTAACTCTTAAACTAATGTACAGTGACCACACACACACGCAACTCTGTATCCCAACGCTGAACGTGTCCGTGTGTAAAAGGGCGTTCGAGGTTTTTTTTTTTTTTTTGTGGTTTTACTCCATCCACTAATACACACGTCTTGTTTCTGCACAGGGCATGTGATGAATAGTCATCTCTGTGTAACTCGCATTAGAAATGCAAGTAATGCAAGGATGCTTACTGCACTTTATGACTTTGCTTGGCCTGGAGATGCACTGCTGTATTTCTAATAACGCCCAAGTCGAATGCCGAACCTTTCTAGTTCTGTATCTAGACCTACGTCTGGAGCGCGGATAGTAATCCATAAGCTGGATTTTGTACGATGCTTCCGCGCTCAGAGGTGCTGTTGGGTAAACGTCCATCTTTAGTTCTTATTTCTGGCGCCCGTCTTTAGATGACACGTTGGCAAACATGCGTGATTGAATAAAACCACGCACGAAAATCATTTCTTCCATAGGTGTGGAAACTATTAACGCAATAAACCGAGCATTTCAACCGATTACGCGTTAAAACCTTGCCCGATAAGTATCAGACGAGCCAGGACAGCTTCCCGATTTGTTTCTTGTAATGTGAATGAATAAAATGTTTGTGAGTGCAAGTTTTGCGACGTAGCCCGTGTTATTAAGCGTCGTTATTTCTGCAATAGCCCCCCCCCATTTTTTTGGCTATAAACACTGTACTGTAACGGCGCTGCTACACGTGCAGCATTGGTTTGTCTGTTGTCCGTTATTATCTAATTACAAGGGTATCTGTAGGGTCATTAAAGATGAACTATAGGATTTACGCTATTTTGTTTGGTTACTTTCCTAATATATAGGCGCACTGATATTTTTGTCAAATATTTCCTGATTGTCTAATCACATACAGGGGCGGATGATCATCATCATCCTACAGGTGTGAATTCTAGTTTCTCTTGTAACCTTCCTCTTACTGCTTAAACCACGATAAAACCTCAGTCTGGTTTTATTTTAGTACCCGGAGATCTGTCTATTAGTTTTAAAACGGGTTGTATAGCCACAGATATGAGGTTGCAACAACCGGAAGGCACTTGGTCTGAACATCTAAGAGGAACCTTTGGACTCTACTGTCGTGTCTGGTTTTGGTTGCCCATTTGCCGGATTTTGCGAATGCACTTAACTGCCAGGCTAACTTAACCTTAAGTCTACACTATCTTAAGGCAATAAAGTGTTTTATTAAAATTTAAGGTTACGGAAATAAAGGGTTAATGGAAGTACACAGCCATGTTTTTATTTTTACAATTAACCACAAACTAAAACGGAATCGCTCAATCGTCATTGCTTTAAGTGAAAACAATCCAGATGTAGTGCAAACTGCGCCGGTTTATTCATATAGCACTAAGCCGCACACAGTAACAGCAAAATCATTAAAATTTTATTTTAGTCACGACAAACATAAAGGATTAATAATGCATCTGAAATCCTTTCTTCTCGCTCGTAATGTAAATAAGAAATCTATTAGAATAAATTTTATTGTGTAACTTAACTTTTTCATTAAGCATAACGCCATCAATCTTAAATCCGAAATTGCGCAAGGTTCCCTGTATTGGAAATATAAAGCATCTCTAATCCTGTAACGACGCATGTGCCGTCGGTAAAGGCGCGTGACTTTCAACGTAGTTAAATGCAGTGCAATGCAATTAACACAAACGCGTAAAAAACTATTTTTATATTTACATTTTTATACATTTTACCTTTAAGTAAACACCCGCACCTTATTAAGTTGAATGCCGCGTGCACACGTTTCAACGCGTAGTAATCCGCAGTATTTAATTGGGTGCCATGTGGACGAGAGGCCGAGTTGCTATAGAAACAAGAAGCTTTTCCATCGCTCCTATTACAAATTGTATTGTAATAAAAGAAGGTCCTTATAACGTTCTGATAGGAAACATTATAGTGTACAGCTATAAAGCTAAACTTTCTCAGGTATGCGCTAATGCAAGAAGCTTTTATTTAAAAAAATAGCTTTCTGCTTATCTGATGCATTGTGACCTGGCTGTTATTTCTGTTAGCAAGTGTGTAAATATATATGTGGTCGTTTTATTTGAGACCAGGACTCTTGTCACAGACTCTCTTTGGATTATATGTCACCCATTTAATTCACCTATTTCATTTCTTTTCAGGACCTTGACCTTCCATGACGATGCATCGCACAACGAGGATCAAGATCACAGAGCTAAATCCACATTTGATGTGTGTTTTATGCGGTGGATATTTCATTGATGCCACAACAATCATAGAATGCTTGCATTCATGTAAGTATCAATTTCATGGCCTGGACTTAAGTTTTAACTGCATAATCATTATTATTATTATTTACATTAAACTCTGTCTCTCTCTCTCTCTCTCTCTCATCTAGTTTGTAAAATGTGCATTGTCCAATACCTGGCGACAAGTAAATACTGTCCCATATGTGATGTTCAGGTCCACAAAACAAAACCTCTTCTTAATATTAGGTAATTAGGATCAGTTTTTTCATTTCTCTTCTTACATGTAATAAATGCAATATCATTTACCCATAGTAAGCATGAGTCTTTTATTTAATAAATGTTAAGCTTCATATCATATAATTTTGCTGTGTTAATGTAAAGTAGTGTGTTGTAAGACTTTTTTTTTTTAACTAATTATTTTAGATCTGACAAAACTCTGCAGGACATTGTGTATAAGTTGGTCCCGGGTCTTTTCAAAAGTAAGTCATCCAGGAAATGTTGTGCATGAAAATAAATAAAGTATTGCAAAATAATTATGATGATCTAATAGAAAAACTTTGATGGGATTATGACATCATATGGCTACTTTTTGTAAAGATGTACCATATTTTATTGCTTTAATAATGGTAATCAGTTTAAAGCTGCAAACAATAACTCTTCCTTACAGATGAAATGAAGCGAAGAAGAGATTTCTATGCTGAACATCCATCTGTAGATGGTAAACTTTTTCCTGTTATTCCCATTTTTTTCATGTTTTGTCTGGCTTATAATTAGTAACGCAACCTATGGCGTGATCATTTTAGGAATGATTTTAACAGAAATCTTTTTTTTTTAAGCTGCAAATGGTTCTAATGAAGACCGAGGTGAAGTTGCTGATGAGGACAAGAGAATTATTACAGATGATGAGATTATCAGTCTGTCTATTGAATTCTTTGACCCCAAGTATGTACTTTTAAAATTGTAAAAATGAAGGCATATTGTGCTCCTGTGCATAAATTAACCTGTTCAATTTTCAAGGGCAAGACAACAAGGAAGTGAGGGAGAGAAACAGACTAAGGACGAGGTAAAATGGCTAAATGATAAATAAAGTTAACTGATGTCCATTTACATGTTTTTTCGGCTTTAACTTCTGCTTCATTTAAAGGTAAACAACAAGAGGTACTTGCAGTGTCCTGCTGCCATGACCGTAATGCATTTAAGGAAATTTCTGAGAAGTAAGATGGACATACCATGTTCCTTTCAGGTACCATCAAAATCCTATTTATTTATATAACTTTGAGATTCAGAATGTCTTAAATAGTAATTAATTGAATATTAATTTGTAGTTACGCTATTAACATTGGTAAGTAAATTGGACTGAAGGTTGAAAGCTAATTACTTTTCTCATAGATTGAAGTGATGTATGAGGATGAGCCCCTAAAGGATTACTACACATTAATGGACATTGCTTACATTTATACATGGAGACGGGTAAGCAGGCCCTAAATTAACTTTACAATTAGTACTTGTTAAAATTACTTTTAAAATATTTTTTTGATTAAGTGTCTTGAAGCCCAATATTGTTTTGTTTTAATTTTCCTTTCAAATTCTAGAATGGGCCCCTGCCCTTGAAATATCGAGTACGTCCCACCTGCAAAAAGATGAAAACCACTCACACGCAGGATGGGTTAAGCAGTGCCAACCGCTCAGAAAGTGACTCTGCAAGTGATCAGGCCAACAGCCCTGCCGGAGACCCGTCTACATCTTCACCGCTACCAAGTCCAGGCACACCTGTGCAGTCCACTCATTCGCATTTTTCTCACATTACCAACCCAGTCAATGGTTCCTCGATAGGAAGCCCCAATCGTCAGTTTACGTTCAGCAACAAAATGCGAAAAACCTCTCTGAATGGATCCTCTACCTCATCAGGGTGACGGGATTAGAACTGCCTGAACTAACTCCAGCTGTTTTTCATGTCACCGTCATGTCAGTGTAGCCATTTTATCGTCATTGTGCCTATTAACGTTAAACATAGTGGAAGTGGCGCTTTTCATCGCTGGAGACCATTTGGATTTGAATAGCCTCATTGGGACAATAAGCTACAGGGTTTGCAGCACAGCCGTTATGTTCGCATAACAGACTGAATTAGCTTTTCAGTATGCTTTTTTTTTTCTTTTTAAACAAAACCAATGGTGTTTTTTGGCTTGTATTTAAGCACATACTTACTTTAAACACACAAAGGCTTTAGTTTGCCTTTCTTGGCTAGATAGGCCTACTAAACATTCCTGCTATATTCAACTGGCATTTGACTTCGCGTTAAAGAAAATATATATTCAATTCAGTTTAAGCGAAATAGTGACATTTAAGTTGTAGTTGTGCATATCGAAGTTTTACTGCAGTGCAAAGTCTAAAGCACCATGGTTCTACCCCAAACTTCAAGGTTATAACTTAGGCCCTTGTAGATAGGTTCACTTCAGTGTTCATTTGTCTTACTGTTTGATTGTATGAATAACTATTGTATTGTGACTGTTGCACAGTATAAAAAAATAAACATTTTACACTTTTGCTGCCTCTAATTGAGATTTACTCACAATGCTTTAAGTGCTGTAAGTCTTCTTGATCTAACCTGACGGATGTGCATAAAAACTGTTATCAAGATACAAGCATTAAACCAGAGACATACGCATTCATAAAGAATGTCTGGACATTTATAAATTATTGTTAACTTAAAATTTGTAAGCCTTAAGAAGAGTATATCATGTTAAAACTGATTTTATGCTTTGCTATACTGTATTTTTGCATAATATGTAACTTAAGCGGTCATGTTGCGAAAAAAAGGGAAAGTTTCTATAAATCAAAGCAGATTTCAATATCTGTCCTTAACATTGAAATGCATGTGGACAAAATGAGTCTTATATTAGTTTTGTATTAGGATAATATTAGGATTATAAATAAAAAAATCAAATTAAATTCATTTTACATAAAAGTTTTCCCCATTTAATGTGTATTCGTTTAGATTCAGGGCCCTCAACAATGCGTTATTAATTGGCATATATAGACTTAAGGTTAGGAATAATAAATAGTTACAAAAGTTACAAAAATTACCGTTCATATTAATATCTCCAATCAATTTTTCTACAGTCTACACAAATATTCAGTAAGGGATGCATTTTATTTATATATCAAACAGGAAAATATTGCTTGTAACTTCAAAAAGTAAAAAGCTAAACTAAATGAAAAAATAGTGAATAGGGACCACGAAATTATAAAGCAATTTATATGTCAAATGGACTCAGCATTAAAATACAATAGACAGCTGGCTATCTTTAAACACTACTGAAGCCCGACCTCTTCTTGTATAAATTAGCGCGTTTGTATAGCTTATATATTTACATAAAAAGGTCCGTAGGTTTTTTCTTGCATTTAAACGTATTAACAAAAGCTCTCTGGTGGCGCGGTGGCGCAGTTGGGTCTTTCTGTGCGGAGTTTGCATGTTCTTCCCGCGCTTGCGTGGGTTTCCTCC
>JAOTQW010000019.1:3106850-3130312 GCA_026260075.1 Sisor rabdophorus
TCTTCCCCTTTGCCTTCTACCTGGTAGCTCCATTGCTAACATCTTCCTACAAATGTATTAACTCTCCCTCCTCTGTATGTTTAAAATAATTAAAGTTATACTAAATATAATTAATGCTGTAATATTAACTCGGTGTAAAATGTTAATCAGTACGTCTGCCATTGCACAGGTTCAGGTTGTAGGCAACGTAGTTTACAGCACATACTCTGTTCTGCTCGAGGTGATGCCTAGTTCACCAGTAAGCATCATCAGTGGAGGAACAAACGTGTTTATTCACCGCCACAACACTAATTTTAACATCACTGTGGATGGACGCAGGTCATATGACCCAGATTTTCCTGAGAACATTTTAAGGTAACGCAGAATGTCTGGAACCCATAGTGTTTGTAGTGTGTAGTTATTCATTTTATATATATTTGAACCTATAACAAGTTCCTTGTCATGTAGATGGAGTTTAATTCACAGCTATATTAATATGTGACACCCATTCATATGTTTTGTTGATAAAATCATTAAATCATCATCTAAATATAATTTAAATACAGTTATCCTTTTTACTCAAAAATGGTAAAATATCAATAAATAAAAATCTATAATTGTAAACAAAATGTAGGTATAAAATTAAAGAGTTGTTTTTGTTTTAATCTATTGATTTATTTGTTTATCTTCTATGCCCGATATTCCCTTACTCAGCGTCACCCTGAACAGGTCGCCCATTGCAGTTTTTTCTATTGATACTTTATATTTTCTCCTTAAAGTTACAGGTGGAGATGCAGGCCAGTAAACACAGCTGAGACTTCCTGTTTCTCCAAGAATGTTTCAGTTTCCTCTCCAATTCTCAAGTTTCCTACAAGTTCACTGATTTCTAACTGTGATTTGTTCAAGTTTACACTCACTGTACAAAATGGAAAACGCTCATCCTCCTCCGAGATGTTTATAACTGTGAGATACAATCCAATCAGGTGCAAAGTTCATTCATTTATTCCTTCATCTTTTATAACCACTTATTCCTCAATTTGGGGTCACGGGGGTCTGCAGGAGTCTATCCCAGGTCTTTGAAGGGGCGAAAGGCAGGAGGGGTATATGCCAGTCCATCACTGGGCCACACACACACACTCAACATTTTAAATGAATATAATTAAGTTAGAGTAAAGTGTACCCCAGAGTAAACACAGACAAGCAGGGAGAACAACAGAAACATCACAACCCGGGCCTTCTTGCTGTGAGGAAGCATTTCTAAGCTACTGTGCTGCCCTACACACAGAACCATTTTTTTCATAGTTTTATCTAAGGCCCTTAAAATGCTATAGCCAACTAAACCAACCTTGATGACACCATCATTTTCATTTACATTACAGCATTTAGCAGACGCTCTTATCCAGAATTCATTGATGGGCTTCTCAATACTGATACAATAGTAAAGCAATCATAGTACAACCAAAAAAAGATTGAAAGAGCAAACAGTAACAGTCAGTAACAACTACAAACAATTTAAAAAGAAATTATAAAAACAATTATAGAGCAGAATGGTACTTTTTTTTAAATTATGTGTCAGGTGATAGGTGTTTAGGGAAGAGATAGGTCTTTAAGCATCTCTTGAAGACAGCTAGTGATTCTTCTGCTCTGATATTGATGGGAGGTTCATTTCACTATCTTGGTGCCAGAACAGAGAAAAGTCTTGAGGCAGACCTATCTTAGGATCCTATGGGAAGGTGGGACAAGTCGGGCGGTGCTGGTGAATCTAAGCGAGGTGCTATACCATCAGCTTCATGTAGTGCCAACAGTCAGTAAATTGCTCTGATCATGTGACTAACTGATACTGCACATATTTATTAAAGCATTACTGAGATTGAAAAAAATAACATGCTGATTTTTTCCGCAGCATTATTGATGTAACTTGTAAAGATTGCAGAGGAAATTCTGTCAACTGGAACGATGGTTTCTCTGTTACTGCTGCATGTAAACACTGTCCTATAAATATCACCTATTCCTGGAAGTTGTATTTAGTAAATGCATCTAGCAAAAGCACACCAGATGGTAATAGAGTAAGAGAATCTTTAGTTTTTTTTTAATCACGTAACCTCAACTGACACTTATGACAATCAGTTTCTTCTTTATTTTTTCTCTCGTTCAGTGCCTTTCTGTAGCAGTTTGGATGTAAGCTTGCATTCTAAACTGGAGGAGGATAATGTTTTCTTTCAACAGCTTGCCAGTGCGGTGCCTCCGTCTATCCTTAATCAGACCAAAACATTCCAAGGAGATGAAATTAAAATCACAACTGACAGATTTATCCATCGGGCCATAGGGCGGAGTTCAATGGAACGTCACAATCAGCTCCTTTTTGACATGCGGTTTGAGCTAGACAATGCATCAGGTAAGAGTTTTATATGTAATTTGATAAATTTGATAAGGACAGCTATAATGGTATACAAAAACTTTTTTATTTTCTCAGATTTCTTTAAGTAAATGCAAACGATCCTGGATTTTAGGTTTAATAAAACATTATTTGTTTCTTTGTTTTAACAAAGCCTGCTTTATCTGTTGTGTTACATTCATTGAGACTGTTCAATCACTGTTCACTTGAAAAGAGAATATTTAAAGGATTAGAGTTGTTGAGATAAAGAGAACACTTTATCCGTCTGGTATAGTTCCTCCAAAAGAACAAATAAATAGATAAGAGTCCTAGTTATCTTTTTTTATATATCCCTAGTAATCTTTACTTTAAATATTATTAACCATTATCGAAAGTGGCAGCACGGTGGCTTAAACAACAAGGTGCTAAATTAATTCCGGGGCAGGAGGCTTTCTATGTGGAGTTTGCATCATCTTCCCGCAATTGCGTTTTCTCTCACAGTCCAAAAACACATACATTTGGTTGTTTGATAATTCTAAATTGGCCATAGACCTACATTAATCTCTTTCTCATAACTAAACAATTCAGGTTATCGGGGTCCAGCAGTGGAAACCTGGAAATTAAACTTCTAGTACAGGTGTGCTGCCACTACTCAAAGAATCAGCAGCAATCAGAGATATGTAGCTTAAATCAGGATCACTTAATCATATCTTTGTCCTTACAGCTGAAATGGGCTCAGGTCATATAAACCAAATGGATGATGTTTTGTTTAACTTTCCTGTTCTGACCGAAGACAAAGTCCTCAGTGAGAAGGATTTGATAGATAAATATCTCGATGAGCAGGGATACAGAGGTGAGACAAGAGCAAATGATGTAGATTTTTTTAACCAATAAAATACATGCTAATTTTAATATTTAAAAATTGTCTGGAGGAGGCAGACACACACACACTGATATATAGGTTTTTTGTTGCTTATTTGTGGAAGGCAAATCTGGCTTACTTTCTAAAAAGATTACATAATTTTTAGATTATTATACAGACCTTATAAGGCTATTATTGTTCTGTATCTCCTGTAGACTATACTGACTTTTATTCTGGAATAGAGGAAGCAGACTCAGGCATTTCAGTAGGCCGACCAACTGGTAGACATCTAATCTTATTTTGACATTTACAAGCAGTTTCAATACAGACTATATGAATAATTATTCTTCACTTCATTGTTGTTTTGTGCCTTTAGGACCGTACATTTTAGATGACACGATTTATTATACAAATGGATATGATGGTGATAACCTGGTAGATCCTGGTAACCGTGGTCAGATTGTGTATGAGAAAACCCTGCTGGATCTTCACAGAGAACTCATTCAGCCTGAACTCTTTAAGTCTTTCACCTCTTCAGGTGATTCCTTAAGTATCTCATATAAAAAAGGTGTGGATTAAGAATCAATTTGGATCAGGAATTGGATTGTTAAAGACCTCAAGATTCCAACCCTTAAGTTTTCTCCCACAGTCCAAAAACATTAGGTCGATTGGTGACTCTAAATTGCCCATAGGAGTGAATGTGAGAGTGTGTGTGGCCCTGCAATGGACTTGCGACCTGTCCAGGGTGTACCCCTACCTCTTGCCCTATATGCGCTGGGATAGGCTCCAGAATACTCCTGTGACCCTCATCTAGAAAATAGGTGGGTATACAAGATGAATCAATTTTTAATGAGATTTCTTTTGGTGAATGCAGTGAGCTTCTGTAAATAACCAATTAAAATATGTTTAGGGCGGCACGGTGGCATAGTGGTTAGCACCTAAATTGCCCATAGGATTGAGAGTGAGTGCGTGTGGTTGTGTGTGTGTATGTGGCCCTGGGATGGATTGGCGACCTGTCCAGGGTGTACCCCTGGCTCTCGTCCTATGTGCGCGGGGATAAGATCCAGCAGACCCTCGTAGCCCCTGAGTTCGTGAATAAGCGGTTATAGAAGATGAATGAATGAAATATGTTTATTTTTTGCTTAATGCAATTTAAATGCAGTTAAAGCCTTTTTTAGGATGCAAATAGTTTTTAACTATTATCATCACTCAATCATTGCACTGAATATGTATATAAACACTTATAATAAATACTTACATTTTGAAATCATATATCCTTTTATGCATTGGTAAAAGTCACAGTTTCAATTTGTAAATGAAGGGAAGTATTTAGTGAGTTATTATTGTGATTACTAATTAATTGGCTATGGTTCATAAGTAGTTCGTGAAAACATTAACTTAAGTTATTATCGAACAACTAATTTAATTAAATGTAAATTTAAGTGTTCATGAATACCTATTATGTCCTACATAGTTGCAGGTTAACTATTGACTGTTATTTTAAAGTGTTACCCATTATTTTGAGACTTGGAAAAAAAAAAGAATCAATGTGATTCAGTGCTAAATGTTAGACTTTTGTATGATTCAATTTTTTCAGGATTATCCATGTCTGTTCTGGTTTTTAAACCCATGATGCTAAAACCCAAAAGTCTTTACATGCTCGAGGTCTCTGCAAGTAAGTGCATCACCACCACAAAATTTGGTATTCATCAAAATATTAATACTGGCAATACCATTAATAATGGATCTAAAGCCTACTGGGATATTTGAAGAATGACTTCTATTTTCTGATGCCAGGTTCTGGGCAGGTTGTGCAGGGTAAGACACAGCTGTTCTTCTCCACTTACCCAGTTCCCGAGGGATTGGTGTGCCATGTGCAGCCTAGCTCAGGTTTTGAGCTTCACACACACTTTAGCATTTGCTGCCTTTCAGGAAAAGAGGTCAGTTTGGAGTGTTTTAATAAAAATAAATTTGTTATAGATGCTAGTTATTTATTCATTTATCTTCTATACCCTCTTATTTCCCAATTCATGGGGGCCTACTTCAGCCTATCCCAGCTCTCTGAAATGGCAAAGGCAGGGGGTTACATATATACAACTGTTACAAGTCAGGGGGGTTACATATATACAACCCAGCTCTTCAACCACTAAGAGGATTAAAATTAATCATTGGTTACCGTGTGTTAACCATCAGGATCCAGCTTTCTAAATATTAGTAAATTCCATTTTTCCTTAAAAATAGGATTATACACTGTACAACATATAGTAAAATGTTTCTTTTTACATATCCCACCTTGGAAGGTCAGAGAGTAGGGAACCTGAGGCAGAAAAGGGTTAAGGGTCTTGTTCAAGGACCCAGCAGTGGCAAACTTGGCGGTGGTTGGGCTTAAACCCAGATTTTCCTAGTCTTCTGATCATCAACTTAGCACAACGCCAATTTTTGATTTCAAGAAATAAACAACATGTAAATATTTGTTTAATATCATTTTTATCAATTCAATTTTTTTCTATCTTTTTGTTTCCTTTTTTTGCAGGATCTTTTGTATAGTTATAGCTTTAGTGTGGGAAACACAACAAAAAGGCTTCTCTATCAGGGCCGAGATTATCAGCACTATTTTTATCTTCCATCTGGAGATCCAAATAATGACTACACAGGTAGATTTAATCAAATTATATTATAATTTGCACTGTCACTTTAACACATGTAACACCTTTGTGTACACATGAAATACCTTTGTGTATGCCTGTTATTTCTGGGTCCCAAATTTAAGGTTAAATATGAAAATGATATAATCAGTTCATGATTTTAGATTTAATGTTGATCTATGCCCACTGTCTTAAAATAGAAGTGGTAAATGTATACCAAATTAAATTAATAGCTATTAAATAACCATCCCTGTATTACATTTTTCTCCTCAAACAGTCACCATCCACATTAAAATAAGGAACAGATTTGGAGCTTCCACCAAACCGTGTCCTGTGAAAATCAAAGTTTGGCCGAGCTTCAAGAGGAACCCAGCGCTTGTCTGTAATTCAGATCAGGAACTGTATGTGAGGTTTTTTTCAGCCATAAGTCCAATCATATACATCCAACTTATGTCGAATTGACTGTGTTAGGATCTTTACGGAAAACTATACAACTATACAGTCACTGTAGATTTTTTATCAGTTAATTAGATAAAAAATTAGACTGCCTGTTTCATGATACATCCTAATGACTGCTCTTACTGCACCATCATAGAGCCCAGACTGCTTTGATGGCCAAGAGAAACTGTAAAAGTAGCAACAATAATAAAATAATGCATAAATAAGTTTACATTTACATCAGTTTTGGCAGATTTCCTTATCGAGAGCGATTTACATTTATCTTTGTTTGATATAACTAAGGAATTAGGGTTAAGGGCCTTGCTTAAGGGGGCCAGCATTGACGGGTTGGTAGTATTGGTAATCAAACCTGTATCTTCTAGGTAGCAACCAACACTTTGACCACTGAACTAACACTTTTCATTGGTGTGAAAGATTGCACCAATGTACGAATAGTCACAGTTGTAATTGATTTAATTAAATAATATGAGATCCTCAATTATTTATCTTGTAACTTATATAATATTCAGCACACTCTGTTATTATATTTATTTCTGTAAGTGTCAAAATAAATCATATTTAATCTATAATTACAATATTAAATCCACTGAATTTGTTTACATATTCTATATAAAATACTTTAAATGATTTAAAGAATTTTATTTACTTTTTAATAGTTAATATTCTCTCTCTCTCCCTTTCTCTCTCTCTGCCTTTATTTTCTCTCTCTCTCTCTATTTAAAACATTTCTGAGTTTAATTTGAATTTCATGTTGAATTTAGGTTTGACAATTATTTGTCACATACATAATTACACACTGTACAAATTATATAAAAATTTTTTTTTTTTTCAGGATTTTTTAATATCTCACTTTGGAAGGTTGTGTTCAAAGCTTGAACCCAGGTATTCCTGGTCTTCCAATAAACAACTCTGCACCATTTGAGCCACCACTGGCGATAGATTTTCCAGTGTAGACATATTTCTTAAACTAGAAATGGATTCTGCGTTGAGACATTATCATACTAAAACATTTCAAACATTATAAATGATCACACTGAGGATACAGTTTCCTTTACCTGTCAGTATTTCACAACCAGGACTATAAGATTCATAAAATAGTTTATCAATTACCTTTTAACATTTTTATTATTTTATACCCCACAGGTCTTTGTATGGTCTAAATAACCTAACCAACCTCATACAGATAAAAAACACCCAAGACATCATTAATTATATTTTTCTCCTGACTGCGACATTAAATCGTTTAAGTTTGGACCCAGAATCTTGTGTGGAAGTACAGACAAAAACACGAGCCGCTCTTATTTCAGCAATTTGTCAACTTAACACCACAAACCAGGTAACTAAATTAACAAGTTACTTTAATCCTAAACTCACCATTTAGGAATACACTTTTTTAGCACAAGCAATGTACAATGTACAATTATATTGCCAAAAGTTTGTGGTTACTTGAGCATCATAAACACATGTGATTTTAAACATCATCTTCCAGATTTATTTCCATTTTGCTATTTGATGAAGCTCCACTCTTCTAGTAAAATTTTCCACTCCAGTGTGAGGCTTGAATGTGAGATATCTCTTTATTCAGCTCCAACAGTTTTAGTGAGATCAGACACTAATGTCAGGTAAGAAGGTCTGAGGTCAGTGGGGTAAGATCAGGACATTGTGCCTAAAACTGGTGTTTTTTTTTTTTACTCTAATAATAACCCAGCATGTGATAATGAAGCTTAGGGGCCTAGTGCTCAGGGTGATTGTCATGCTGGAACAGTGTTGGAGTCTCTTAGTTCCAGTGAAAAAATAATGTAATGCTACAACATACAAAACATCATGGACAACTGGCTTCCATATTTGCAGTAACAGTTTGGAGAGAAACCGTATATGGATCTCATGGTCAGGTGACCACAAACTTTTGGCACTGTATGATAATTTATAATATTTTAATGTGATGCATTTTCTGCCTATTACCATTCTTTATTGTATTTTTGCCCTTTTTGTTACAGTAAACAATAGTGCTAACAATACCGCTTTCAGTTATAGTTTTATGTCTTGCAGGAAATGAGATTTGACATTCTTCACACACTTGTAGATCTTATTAAAGTTTCCAACCAAGTAAGTTTAAAATTGTACATTTACATTTGCAGCATTTGCCAAAATACTTTTTTCATTTCATTTCGTATAGTTGCTAAGTGGTGCTGGGAATCAAACAACCACCGTAAACCACTGTGCTACAACTTTTGCCTACACTTGAACAGAGAATTGTTTAATGTATATTATGATGTATTTATTTTGCAGGTAATATTTGACAGTGCAGTACTGGTGGCAAAATATATTCAAGATCTGTTCTCTCTTCGTGAGTCCAACTTTTCGGATGCATGGGTGGTGAAAGCTGTCATACATATCCTTTCATATATTTTAGAAGCTCAGATTCCTTCCTTCAGTTTAACATTTGATGTTGTTCGCATCACTACAAACTCTGTGTTGGTAGGTCAAACATTATCATGTCTTACATTTTACAGCCCACATAAAAACATTCCTACGGTACCAGTAGGTTATGAAAAATTCACGTCAAGGTTGCTTATTGAGGGACATAGACAAGCATAGTGATGACAACAGTCTAGATCTATGTCATCCTGGTATATCAAGGGATGTTGGATTTATTAATTGGATTTATTAATAATAGGAAAAATGTGATGCATATCGGTTGGGTGAGCTAAGAGCCATTAGGACTGTTTTTTTGATTCATTAGCCTGCATCAGTGTTTAAAATTAAAAACAAGTGGATTCCCTAGTATTCAGGAAGTTTAACGAAAACATCTTGATGTGTTCTGTATTGATTTTGTTGATTTAAAGTTTTGAAAATAGTTAAAAATACATCTAAAATTATAATGGTTGCATATGAAACTCTGTGGAATTTTTGATACCCAATTCCAGCGATCCACACATCCTTTACACTAGTAGACATATAAATAATTATGATTAAAAAGACACTATGATTAAAATACACTATTATAATGAAAACGGCACTATGATGAAAATACAATGTGGCATGTACATGTGCCAGTAAAAACTGAATCGAATACCAGAAAGAAAAGTAAATCAACTACTGAAAAAGTAAAAATAAACAGTGAAGTAAAAGTACTGATGCCAGTAAAATTAAAATAACAAAGTATTTGTTTATAGTTTAATGTTATAGTACACAAGTTGTGGAATTGAGCTACACAAAGGTTTGTAGACATGTACAATCACTAAATATGTAATAATTTCTTTCCTAAAGATATTTAAGGATTTTCAATTGGAAGATCCTGTACCATAGATGAATACCGTTTATGGCTTTCTAACTAACAGGTTTACTTAATTTTTTTTTAAATTCCAGATGTTTCTGCTGTCAAGCAAAGAGCCTCAGCTTAGTGTGAATGAGACCTTCATAAAACTGGTGGCGTGGCAGAACTATGATTTCCCAGTACTAAAATTAAATATTGATTCAACATCATTTTACATTTCTCACATGCCATTGATTAAATGCACACAAGATTATGATTCAAAATCCTGCTTCATCACTGTAATCATATCCTATAAACAGAATCCATATCACTGGACTACGACTTCACTACAGGTAACACTCAGATTCTAGATTTTTTTTAAAGTAATTTACAGGTCACATGGCTGGGCTTATGCAATTGAATAAATAAAAAAATTAAATTATGTCAGAAACAATATTTATTATTTATACATTTACAATGACATTATTTCATCTGAGATATTACCTAATGCCAACGAACATTAGGTATTTAGTCAATTTAAAAATTGTCATGCTATGTACTGTGCTGTGATGTATTTTTCCAGCTGAATGGACATGTTGCTGAAATAAAACTCTTCAACTGCAGCACAAGAAGAGAAATTAAAATGAGGCATCTGTCCACTCCAATCATCATTGAATTCCAGACGCAAGAGAAGAGAAATGTACGTTTTAATATTTCACTTTAAAAACCAGAACATCAATTCTATGCCAGCTGTGTCCAATCTCAGTCCTGGAGTTTTGGTGTCCTGTAGAGTTTAGCTCCAACTTCTCAAAATGCCTAACTGTAGGTTTAATGTAAACCTAGCAGAATCTTTTTGTTTAAATGTGTTTGATTAGGGTTTAAGCTAAACTCTGCAGGATATACTTACACTCCAGGACCGAGTTTGAAAACCCCTGATCTATGGGAATGCTTGTCTGGAAGCAGGGCATTTAAAAAGCTACACGTCATACCTTAGCCGCATTTCCGATTGGAAAGATTCAAGACTGTAGTCAGTCAGGAAGCGTTCCCAGTACTACTTAATACAGTCTGTAAAAACAGAAAGAAATAAGAATAAGAAAATTCCTGGACAACCAAAATTAAATCCTTTGTTTAAGGTTTAGTATCAGTATTTGCATTTGCCACCACCTCACAAAGCTTTAGTAATATGAAGAAGTCCATCGTGGTAATTACGAACAGGATTTATTTAGAATTTTTCACTATTAAATCATTCAGAACCATTGTTTATAGAATAGACTTTGGTTTAGATAGACTTTTTGTGGGCAATGGAACCTTTTCTGGTCTTATTGCAATCAGGTGTGAAATGTTATATTTGAATCTGGGTTTCCTCTAGGAAATTCTTTCCACAATAATTTTGTGAGGTTTACTAAAATCTTACTACATTTTATTCCAAGAAGGACGACAGCACAGTAGAGTTCACGCTGTCACGCTATGAAGTAAACTCTCATCATTTGAACATCACAACCAAGCTCCTGAAGACGGCTGTGCACATAAGAGTGGAGTTCCAAAAGCCTTTAAGGCCTGCTTTTCCTATCTTGCTGCTCTTCAGGTAAGGAAGCACCTTATTAGGCTTACTAGGTCTCAAACTAAATTTTCTTGTAACACTTATATAGACAATATTGACAAAGGTTTGTGTTGACTTATTCATATGTCTTTCAAACAAATAGGGAAGCGCACGGTTGTCTGGAATGTTTTTGTATGTTGCAACATTACGTTATTCCTTCACTAAAACTAAGAGAGTCCAACACTGTTCCAGCACGACAATGTCCCTGAGAACAAAACTTCTGAGCTCCATTATCACATGCTGGGTTAGTTTTCAGCACAAACTTCTTATCCCAACACCAGTGAACAACTTCGGGATGAACCGGAATGCTAACTGCACCCCCAGACCTCCTTACCTGACATTTGTGTCTGATCTCACTAATACTGTTGGAGCTGAATAAATGCCTCGCATTCAAGCTTCACATTGTAGTGAAAAGTCTTACTAGAAAAGTAGAGCTTTTTCCAATAGCAAATCAATCTGGAGTAGGAAGTTTGAAATCGCATGTGTTTGTGATGCTCAGGTGACCACAAACTTTAGGCAATATGATGTATAAATGGGGGCGGCGCGGTGGCGCAGTGGTTAGTGGTTATCCCGGGCTCGGGGTCTCTCTGTGCTGAGTTTGCATGTTCTCCCCGCACTTGCATGGGTTTCCTCCAGGCATGGAGAATGAATGAATGTATAAATGATTTGTATAAGGTATTATTTTCTTTGTTACAGGATGCACCAAAAACCAACACCGTCTATATTTAAGACACGTAAGGTCTTTCACTGGAAAGAAAAAGCAGTACAGTTTTTTTTACCTGCTTCATCTCTCCAAGGTATCTGGATTTCTTAAATCATATAGAATGATAGACTACATTAGGCTATTAACGTCATTATTATATTTATATATTGAACACGGGCTGGTGTTCTTTGGATTGCAGATGCTGGGATTGCATATCTAACGCTCCTTAATGCAGATTACGATAAAGGTGTTAGAAATAAATACAAAGTGGAGAAAGTGAACTACACTCTAAGTGTTGATGCCAGTCAATGTTTAGTTTGGGATAGTGTAAAAGACTGGAGATCTGATGGAGGTTCTGTGCTCCAGAGTTTTACCCCAACTATAGTCAACTGCAGGTACGTGTACTTTACTTGAACCATGAACATATGCTTGCAGTTTTAGTAGAGTTTTTTTTAATTGTACAACAAATAAACTGTAGTCATATATATATATACCAGTTTTACATGGTATATATTTAGATATTAAAAACTGATTGTGTATTTATACATTTTTATTTATTGCTGAATTAATCGTCATTTTATTATAGAAAGCACTTAATGGTGAGTCAAATTAACTTGGCAATAGCAGTTATAAACTAAAATACTGGTTTTATGGAATATTGGGTACAATGATTGTCAACAGATTTGTTAATGACTAATGGTGTCTGATTGTTTTTTCCTAAAATTACTTTTGTTTTAAACATTTCCACAATTAAAAATCTTGTCTTATTACTCCAAAAATCTAAACTCTGTATTGCTGTATTTTTTAGTTATAACCAACTCTCATCATTCGCTGTTGCACATCAAAAGATTCAAAGCATGCAAAGTGTTTCAGACCTCACTGGCTACAGAAGGTTGTGTTTATTTGCTTGTATTTATTAAAATCACAAACTTTTATTGTGAACCTCTAAATTGTGACTTGGGGTGTCTTTTTCAGAATCCGGTTCAACCCCACAGTGTGTCTGGTAATGGTGGTGATGGTGGCTCTTTACGCTGTGTTGCTGGTGTTTTGTAATCATGCTGATATTCTGGTGGAAAAGAATTTGGGGATGTTTCTTTTGCCAGATAACAATCCTTTAGACCGGTTCCTCTATGCTCTTATTATTGACACAGGCCTCAGATCAGGGGCCAGAATGACAGCAAAGGTACTAACAAAAGCCTTTTGATTTTTTCTACTAAACAACATACAATATTTTGCAAAAGTTTGTGTCCATCAGATCCATTCATACATTCATCTTCTATACCCCCTTATTTCCAAACCTTCCGGGGTCATTGGGGTCTGCTGGAGCCTATCCCAGTGCACATAGGCCAAGAGGTAAGGGGGTACACCCTGGACAGATCGCCAGTCCATCGCAGGGCCACACACACAACCATCATCGCTCACAACCATACCCACTCACTATGGCCAATTTAGAATCACCAATTAACCTATTGCACATGTCTTTGGACTGTGGTAGGAAACCCACGCAAGCACGGGGAGAACATGCAAACTCCGCACAGAGATTTGATCCCAGGACCTTCTTGTTGTGAGGCGACCATGCTAACCACTGTGCCACTGCGCCACACTTTTATCAGATCCATATTCAATTAAATTCAGTTTTATTTGTATAGTTTTTTTATAATTGTTATTGACTCAAAGATAATAATGAAACTGGAGAGTAAAAGAGTAGAAGTTAGTAAGCCGGCGGCGATGGTGGCATATGTGACGTGTTTTAAACTGCTGCTACAAATATGGAAGCATACAGTTGTATGTTGTAGCATTAAATTAATCCTTTACTGGAAGAAACTCCTACAATGTTCCAGCATGACAATGAACCTGAGAACAAAGCTCCTGAGCTCTATTATCATATACTGTGTTGACCCCCGATCTTAACACCACTGAACACCTTTGAGATGAACCGGAATTCTTACTGTACCCAGTACAACAATACTGTTGGAGCTGATTGATGAATTCAAGCTTCACATTGGAGTGCAAAGTCTCACTTGAAGAGCAGAGCTTCATGAAATCACAAAATAGGAATCAATCTGGTGGATGTGGTTTGCAATTGAATCTGTTTGTGATGGTCTGGTGATTACAAACTTTTGGCATTATAGTGTATATTGCATTATACATGGTATTAAAATATAGACTATGACAGCAATTCAGCCGAAAATAAATAATCGTTGTAATCTTTGTTCAATTAATTTAAAACTTTTAAATATATATATAAGAAAAGTAGAACAATACACATCCATTTTAGAATGTGACATACTTAATACAATTTTTTTTGTACAAATAATTAATTAAATGCCTGATAAAAATTTTAGGCTGCATTTACACTGCAGGTCATTCATTCATTTATCTTCTATACTTGTTTATTTCTGAACCCGGGGTCACAGGGGTCTGCTGGAGCCTATCACAGCGCACATAGGGCGAAAAGCAGGGGGTACACCTTAGACAGGTCACCAGTTCATTGCAGGGCCACACGCACTCACATTCTCCTATGGCAATTTAGAGTCACCAATCAACCTAATGCACATGTTTTTGTACTGTGGGAGGAAAGCCACACAAGCGTGGCGAGAACATGCAAACAGAAAGAGCCCCCATGCCGGGGATTCAAACCAAGAACCTTATTGTTGGGAGGCCACCATGCTAACCACTACACCACCGCACCACCAACGACATGGTGCATGCAGTGTAAATGCGGCCTATGAGATATGAGACTCACAGTATTAACTTACACCCATCTTAGAACACACACACACACACACACTATGCAAGCGCTGATAATGTGTTATTTGGGTTGTTTTCAGGTTTATATCATCCTGTATGGTGAGAAGGGAGTTTCTCAGACCAGAGAGCTGAGCAATCCTGACCATACACTCTTTACCCCCAATTCCAGGACAACATTTATTCTGAGGTAAAGGCAAATAAACACTATATTTATTTCACCCTAGTTTTGTGTTTGGATTATGTTTCTTGTTTCATGTTTGTGTTTATTGTTTATGTCTTTGTTTACTTCCTGTTTTATTCTTAACAAGTGCTTCTTATTATATGCCACATATATTCTATTGGTATGTATGTATTTTTACATACGACATGCCAAGTGTGTTTTCCTTTGTCATGGATTAGGCTTTGTTTCTTAACCGCTGGAGTCTATGTTCATGTCAGGTTCAGTCTAGTCGAGTTTAGTTTAGTTTATTTTCTGTTCATTGTTGTAAATAAACTTCACCTTTGGATTCTAAACTATACTTGCCTTGGTGGGATTTGTTACAATTTGTTTAGTATCGTTATTTACTATTGTTTACTACCTAAATTGGAGCTTTTAGGCGGATGCAAATGCAAAAATTGTTGTAGGAAAACAGTTTAAGCTATGAATTAAACCAGACATGGCAGCGATGAAGATCATTAGAGTGTCCACCACTGACAGGACAGTTGTAAAACACAATCACACAAAAAGAGTAGTAGAACTAGTGTTATTGGCAAATAGTGGTTGTTGCCCTCTGGTGGCCTTTAAAAATATCTTTAAAAATAAAACTGAAAGTTTTCATAAAACAGCATCAGAAGTGTGTGTTTAATGTGTAGTAAATCATAAAAAATATTATTTAGTAGATTATATATAAATCTATACTTTGGAGAATTCACTGTGATGCAGTTTTTATTATTAAATGAAATTGTCTTGAACTTTAATTTTAGAATTAAGTTATGTAAAGAATTATTTTTTAATTATTGGATTTATTTTGATTTAGTAGATACAATAGTTTTAACAACTGTTTGTTGAAGTACTCGTCTTATTTGCACTTTGCTAACCTGATAGATAAATTCTTGCAATATTTACCGGCTCTATAAAATAAAGCTTTAATGCATCTTGATGTAATACAAAATTTCTGAACAGAATCTTCATTTTATATCATTTTTCAGCTCAGCTTATAGTCTGGGCCCAGTGTGGCAAGTGTGTGTGTGGCACGATGGTGGAGGTACGACTCCTAGTTGGTTCCTGAAACATGTGATGGTGAGAGACCTGGTAAATGGAACTAGTTGGTCTTTTCCGGCGCAGTGCTGGCTGGCGGTGGAGGAAGGAGATGGAAGAGTCGAGAGAAAGTTGCTTGCTTTAAACAGACAGCTCACATTTAGAGAGGTGAGTGAAACACTGCTTATTGTTTAGAGACAGGCATACAGACTGACAGAAACAGGCCTAACTATAGAAGCAAAACTAATGTGGAAATCCAAAAGGTAACACATACATGAAGGATCTCTGTGATAAAAGCCCACCACAACACCATCAACAAACCTGAGTGAACATGATTGTCAGAACAACAACATACAATTTCCTACAAAATTTACTAACGATTCTACTTTATATCTATAACAGCACTCCTGAGATATAAAAAATAACCATTAAAATAGTCATTAATGACATCACTAATGGTAAACATTACTTTAAAAAAAGTGTGTCTGTATAGTGGCGGCGTGGCGTAGGGGTTAGCACGGTCGCCTTACAGCTAGAAGTTCAAGGGCAAGGGGTCTTCTGTTTTAAATTTGCATGTTCTTCTAACGCTTGCGTAAGTTTTCTACAAGTTCTCCAATTTCCTCCCACAGTCCTTCCAGAAACATGTACATTAGATTGATTGGTGATTCCAAATGGCCTATAGGAGTAAGTGTAAGTGTGTGTGGTTGTTTGTCTATGTGTGGCCCTGCAATGGAGTGGCAACCTGTTGAGGGTGTACCAGCTTTAGCAGACTGTGACGCTGAGTTAGGGATAAGCGGGTATAGAAGATAAATTAATAAAACTAATGAAAGTATGTCTGTTTCGTTCTGTTTAGCGGCTGAATCTAAATCTTACCAATTGCTTAAAGGACTTTCACCCATGGCTTTCTGTGTACAGTCGGCCATCTTACAGCACGCACACACACACTCAGCGTTTGAGCGTGTGCCACCTGATGCTGCAGGCTTACATGTGTGCTAATTGCATATTTATCCACTTTCAAGAAGATCAGGTAGACACTTACACCACCAGTGTGATATAATACAGAATAACTTTTTTAATCAATAGAAATGAATCCATACTGATATTTTTCTCTTCAATTTCACAATTTCAGTCCTGGTTGGAATCAGGTCTGATTGGTGTTTCACTGCTCTCAGTTTGGACAGGACTGTGTGCACTTACTCTGCTACCTTTAAGCTCTCTTATGTCCTTCCTCTTCCGCATCACCAAGGTCAGACAAAATCTTCTCAGTAGAATAAGCCAACAGTATAGCAAGCAATAAATGCTGTCTGCAGATATCATTTAAAAAAATTGAGAATTTTGAGTTCCTGCCCAGTCAACTTAGTTATTTGCCTCATTGTGTAGATATCAGAAAACATTTTTTGCTTATGTTAGAAACTAATTTATTATAAATACTAGCTTATAAACTTTTATTTCTAGCTAACTTGTTAAGCAGCCTATGTAGTAATTAGTATGCAAGAAAGTATGCAAGAAGCTCAAATGCATTCAGTGTAAAACTGTAAATAATTATACACTATATTGCCAAAAGTTTGTGATCACCTGACCATCAGATCCATATGTAGTTCCTCTCCAAACTGTTGTTACAAATCACACAGTTGTCCAGAATGTTTTTGAATGTTATAACATTACATTATCCCTTCACTGGCATTAAGAGACTCCAACACTGTTCCAGCATGACAATGATCCTGAGCACAAAGCCCCTGAGCTCCATTATTAAATGCTGGGTTATTATTAAAGTGAAAAAAACACCAGTGTTCAGCACAAAGTCATGATCTTACCACCACTGAACATTCCTGAAATGGAATGCCGAATGCACTCCCAACCCTCCCTACCTAATGTTAGTTTCTAATCTCACTAAAACTGAATGAAGAGATATCTCACACTTAATCTTCACATTGGACTGAAAAGTCTTACTAAAAGAATGGAGCTTCATCCAACAGCAAAATCAGTCTGGAAGATGATGTTTGAAATCGCATGTGTTTATGATGCTCAGCTGACCACAAACATTTTAGTGTATATCTATTTCACATTTAACATGCATTTAACCACATGCATATTTTTCAAAACAGATTAGAACAAATTTAGAAATATAAATTGCTATTAATATACTGATTGATATTTTATGGACTATTAACTTTATCCTTTTATCTTATCAATAAGCTATTTAGATATTTTTGTAAATTTTATATAGATTTATTTACTTTATGCTCTGACAACCTATTTTTCTTTTGCAATTGTAGACCAACAAAAATGGCAGCCTTTCTGGGGATCAGTATAATGTTCCTTATTTTCTCCCTGTAAAAGGTAGAACAAAAAAATCTCCTTTCCATATAATTGATTATTGAATATCAATTGGATTTTTTTTCCCCTGTTGCTAGTGTCAGTTTAGGATGTTGACAGATTACCTTTACAGGTGACCAGGATGCTTTGCTGTTGAAAGATAATGTGTCTGAAGTGAAGTTTGCATGGAGCAGAGTTTCGCCATGGAAAGATAAATGTCAGGTTAGGAAATGTTAAAATAATAGGTATCTCATGTTTTACTAAAATACTAGCATGAATTATTATTGTTTGTTCTTCAGGTTTTGGACACTTGCGGTTCAGAGTTTGCATATTCTATCAAACGAACAGAAAACTCAGTGCCACAGAAAGCAGCTGATTCTGTGCATGGCAGTGAAATAATTATTAAAAAATATACACAGATTAAAAGCTTTGAAAATACCCAATTCAACCTCCCATCCAGCTCAGCTGCAGGTTTGTATGTTTATTTACTCTCAATTAGTTATTATTAAGTATTGTCAACACTAAATAATACTGTAGCTACTTTTACTTAAGTTGAAATTTTACCTGCACACACCAGCATTACCTGACGCCTTTTCTCAAGACCGCGGATCAAGGTTTTCAAGCCACTTTTTCCTACATTTCTGTCAATTTTGTTAAAAATCCTTTTATGCACAACAAACCATTTTGAGTTTCTTTAGTAATAATTTTTAATCACTATTTACACTTTAGTCCGACAGCAATGCCATCATATCAACCTAGTATCTAGCTAGGTATTGGTGCCTTCTTCTGTAGATGTATGAAACAAACAAAATATTTTGTTATTTTATGAAGCTCCACTCTTCTAGTAAGACTTTCCACTCCAATTTGCAGCTTGAATATGAGATATCTCTTTATTCAGTTTTATTCAACTATATTAGTGAGATCAGACACTAATATAAGGTAAGGAGGTCTGGGGTGCAGTCCATGGTGATGATTTGAGAATGACTAAGCATTAATGATGTTAGACAGGAGTGTGTTAAAGTTAACAGGAAAAAGTATTAATTATATTTTTACAATACAAAAGTATTGAAATTGTTGTCGAATAAAATATATTCATTATCTGCTTGCAGTAAATGCTTTTTCCAAGTACAGCCTTCCAAGATGTAGCAGAAGTCTACAATCTTGGTGCTATTACGGGACGTGGGCTCTGCTGCTGTGTTTGTCTGTCACATGTTCGGTCGTTACTGGATTTTTTTCACTGAAGTAAGTCTCTAAACAGAACAGCAATGTTTTTATGTGTGTTTACCACAGGCATGCACAAATGGCAAAAACTCACAACTGTAAGGCAAAGTGTTTCTATAGCATATTTTATACACAGTGCTTTACATAAGAAAATGGAGAAATTGAAATAAAAACAAAGATTTAAAATAAATGCCTTCTGGCTGCCTCCATGGCGGGGGGGGGGGGTGATGGCGTGTTCCGGGCATGTCCAGCTGGAGGAGGCTCCAGGAAAGACCCAGGACACATTGGAGGGATTTTGTCTCTTGGCTGGTCTGAGAAAGCCTTGGTATTCCCCCACAAAAGCTGAATAAATTGTCTGTGAGTGATGTCCGGGAAATATAAGAAAAAAATTATTAACATTATATAATTATGTAAGCGGCCCGTGGCGTAGTGTAAGCACTATTGCCTCATCATAAAACGCTCCTGTGTTTGCATCCTGGGCAAGTGTTCTTTTTGTGCTGAGCTTGCATGTTCTTCCCGCACTTGCATGGGGCTAATCCGGGATCTCCGGTTTCCTCCCACAGTCCAGAAAAGTTGTGCATTAGGTTGAGTTGGTCATTGACACCTATAGGAATTGTGTGTGTGGTTGACCTATAGGAGTGAGTGGGTGTGTGGTTGTTCGTCTATGTCTGGCCCTGTGATGGACTGGTAACAGAGTGTACCCCTGCTTTTCACCCTATGTGTGGGAGCGTGTATAGAGAATGAATGAATATAATTTTGTAATTTTTCTTTTACAATTCTTTATGATTTTTAAACAGATTTAGCTCTACCCAGTGCCTCCTGTGGATCCACTCTGTATTTTTCTCTCTGCTCTTGTGTGCTTTTGTAGCACATCCAGCAATGGTAAAATTTACATCTATCTATCCATCAGTTTATTACTTATTTTTACTGTCAATGAATGTTGGTTAATTGATCTAAACCTTGATTGCCACCTTAATTGTGATATAATAACTCTTATTTTAAAATATCAAAATATGAATAAATTATATCACTAATTATTTAAGTTAAATCTATTAATATTATTGGCAAATTAATTTAAGGTCACAATGCCAACTTGTTCCACTTCAGATATTAACTGTTGCCGTATTTGCATCTCTGCGACATGGCGATCGAGGATATTTTTGCCAAGATTCATCTGTTGTGGAGTCTGTCACAGAGCTGCTGAGATATCACGCACAAAATGACGCATGCGTGAGGAAGAACCTATTATCCAGCTCATATCATTCCTCGGAGAAGATCAGTAGGGAGTTTCAAATGGTATTTAAAATTTCCTTTGTGTTATCCTGCTGCTTTAAAGAAGAAAAAAAATGTCTAGAAGGTGCATCTCACTCGTTTTTTTAAGGAGTCACTTACTCACTCACTCTGGTTGAAAGTAGTGTGCTGCAGGTACTACAGCTCCTGGTGGTTGATAAATGTGTGCAATAATTGTAGTTGGTCACGGTCAAATAATTACATTTATATGATTATTTCAGATTTGTGACAGCCTTAACAGTATGTCAGAAATGGAAGACAGTTCAGTGTTTACTAAAAATATACATTTTATATGTGCTTACAGAGGACTTTTTTATTCCTAAAAATGTACAAATTCACAATATGCGTGTTTATTGGCCATGTCTGGTCCTAGCTGAGAAAAAGGTGAATATCACTTACAGGCATTTTGATTGACAGGTGCTGGCAGCTCGTCGTAGAGCCAGATATCTGCGTCTCACACGTCCACCTACTTCCACTGAACTTCAAAACTTGAGGAACCGAATTAAAAAAAGAAGACATCTCCAGAAAACAATAAGGTTCTTTATACTTTATTTTAAAAACAAAGCCTATTGTAGTGATTTACATTTTATATAGATTGTAATACACTATATTGCCAAAAACGTTTTGGTCACCTAACTATCAGATCCATATGTGGTTCCTTTGCAAACGGTTTTTGTATGTTGTAGCATTACATTATTCCTTCACTGGAAGTCCAACACTGTTCCAGCATGACAATGACCCTGAGCACAAGAGGGGTTCATTATCACAGGGAAGCTTCATTATCACATTCTCTGTTATTATTCAGGTTGAAGTTCTGATCTGATGCACCCCAGACCTCCTTACCTGACATTTACTGTCTGATCTGACTAATACTGTTAGAGCTAAATGAAAAGATTCCTTCTCCTCAATCTAACAGCAAAATAGAAATCAATCTGACATAAAATGTTTAAAAATGCATGAATCTGATGGTCAGGTGACTATAAACTTGTGGCAATATAGTATATGTAATACTTAAATGTTATGGAAAAACATAATTTCTGTTTTGTTTATGTTTTTACAGAGAGATGGTGTTGTATGTCTTTGCCTCATCTGTAGTTGCTATGGTGGCTTATGGAAAGTCCACCAGTGAGATGTTTTATCTGAATCAGGCAGTCAGAGCTCGCTTTACTGGGTAAACAGCAGCTTTCTAAAGCACACACTAAATATTCTGTTGGACGTTTAGTCATGATGTTTTGTTATAAAAGCAGAAGTTTGTTGGTCCAAAACCTTGACGACTGGTGGAACTGGACAGAACACACACTTCTAGATGAGCTCTACTTTTCTTTCCATGATTACAGTGGGACAGGAGACAGTGTAAGCGTTAAACTGTTTAGCTTAATTATTTTTTGCTTGCTTAATGTCAGTCATTCACAAATGATTTAGATAATATATATATGGAAGGTAGGTAGATATCCAGGTATTGTATGAATAATGGTATCTGTGTTAAGTGACCTCTGGTGGTAGTTTGGAGAAATTGCCTAGAGAAATTGATGTTTAAACTCTGACATATTTAACAAGACATACAAATAAATTAATAATAATAGTTTAAAATGTTGGCAAAAGATACTGAAAATAGAGAATAATTACATTAGAATTAGATTAAGGAAACAATGTAGTCACTGTTTAAAACTATTTACAGATAAATAATATTTTTATGCAAATTTTTATGATCAGAAATTGATTCTTTCTTCTAAACAGGTTAAAACTATCTCTTTGATTGGAGAGCCGTTCATTATGAAGATGATACATACACACAATGTAAGTGTTGGTGTTTACCTGAATTGATGCAGTTAGGACATCCCAAATTTTAAACATCTAGAGGGGATAAATTTGGCTTATCTGTTGCATTTTTTTAACCAAAAAAATTTATTTACTTTAAAATCAGTTCCTAAAATCCATTCAAATTTCATATAAAGGTAATTCAAAAACACTTTTGTTTTAATGATTTTGAAAGATATATATTTTTTTCAGTCTTCCACTGAAGATTTGGCATCTGATTTTATTGTCCTTGAAGTGCCTCAGCAATGTGGGAAGCTCCAGTGTTATCATGGGGCAGGAATTATAACCCACTTAGGGAAAAACAGGTGAAAAAATATTCACAAATCATTTCAAAGCTCTTAATCACTTTTTACTTATTAATCAAAATATAAAATCTTTTGGAAGCCTAGAAATCCACATTCTAAAGGAATCCTGTTAGGTGACTTTCTCTGTCTTACAGATCTGAAGCATCCAGCAGGCTTAAGAGACTGTGGACTTCAGGCTGGATTGGTATTTCCACCCTTGCTGTGAAGCTGCAGTTCACTTTATACAGTCCTGTTTATAACCTCTTCAGTACTGTCACCATGCTTGGAGAAATGTCATATATGAAAGGTGTTGTTTCCTCAGTCATCGTTTCCTCAAGCAGGCTTCTTCACTCTGGCTGTGCCCTTGATTACTGCACTACAGCTGGAGAGGTGGGAAATTAAGGGCAGCCATATCGAACTTATCATGCTGCCCAAATCACATGAAAGTCAGAACAGTTGCAGGGATGTGAACAGTGTTTATTTTAAAGGTTCAGGGATATGAATTTGATCATAACTATCATAATTCAGACAAAAAAAGGATTAATTAAGTTATACTCTATGGGGCGGCGTGGTGGCGCAGTGGTTAGCACCGTTGCCTCACAACAAGAAGGACCTGAGTTCGAATCCCGGGCTTGGGGTCTTTCTGTGCGGAGTTTGCATGTTCTCC
>JAOTQW010000019.1:3142183-3160498 GCA_026260075.1 Sisor rabdophorus
ACACACACACACACAAAGTTCTTCCAAAGAACAAAGGAGAACTTCTCCACATTCCCCCATTCTGGGCCCCTGTCGTAGTCCAGTGTTTGATTGGATGCTTGCGATTCACCATGCGACCTATTAAAACACCCGATAGTAAGCATATTTAATGTGGAGCGCTTTGATTGGTTTATTCGTTTTGGCGCTCGTTGATTCTGCAGCGCCCTTAAGTGGGCGGGGCTAGAGAGCGGAGATAAAGCGGGGTTTGAATAGTTAGCGCAACGGGAAATAATAACGTTTGTCAAACAGGGGGTGGGCGGTTTAAAAAAAACATTTATTTAATAGTAAATTTAATGTCTGTCATTAACAGTTTTACTATAAGGAACCTTAACGCGAGGGTAGCTTGTAAAAGGGATCCGGGCTCAGAAGAGCTTTGTTGGCTTTGTTTAGCGAGCTTGCCGGTATCGGCGGAGAAGCGCCACCCCTGCTCTTCCTCCTTTTAGTGTTCATAGCATCGTTAGCTTAGCTTAATTTAGCTTCCTGCTAATTCTCACCCTACGCCTTAGTTTACAATCTCGGCACTGAATCTCTGTGTATGTGTTAGTGTGTGTGGGGCGTTGAGGATCGGGACTCTTCTAAAGGTAAAGACGAACACACGGAAACGCCGTATTATTACAGCTCTAGTGGCTAAAGCAAGTTAGCCGGGTTAACCGTCCTGAAGTACTTCTAGGCTAGTCATCAATAAAAAAATAAATCTTCACAATAAAAGCTTTTTTTAAATGTTGGAATAAATTTGTAAAATTAAATAGTGTCTTTGAAGTAATAGTTAAAATGTTTTACTCAAAAGTCAAATCGGGTTTTACGTTTTTATGTTAGTCTGTCATTATGGGGCTCTTCATTTCTTTTATAACATTTTGAAGCAAAATTTGAGAATTTTTTTTCTTTTATTTACAAACTTGAGTATATCTCTCACCAAATGGCACTTTTTGATCCTTTACACTTTTCCTGTTGGTTTATTAATTATATACTCGTTTAATTACTGACATTATGTATAAATATATGCCCCATACCATGTGTTGGATTTGATTCTGTATATATTTACATTTAGCTCTTTATACATCTAAATGTTGAGGGTTGACCCTTGCTCAGGGTCCCAACAGTGACAGCATGGTGGTAGGAATTGAACCAATTAGCACCCCCTTTTTTGTGTCATTGAGATTATCAAATTCGGTTGATGATTGTCAGGAATAATTGTAGTCATGAATATGAATTTTTTTTATCTAAAGATTTGATAGTTAATTTGTGAAAAACAATTTAACATTAAACTCAACTCAAAGCTTTTTATAATCGCTCCAGCTTCTGTCCTAACACGTAAATGTAAACATTCATTCAATTATTTTCTATTCCCACTCATCCCCTAACTCTCAGTGCACATAGGGCAAGAGTTGAGAGTACATGCTGGACAGGTTGCCAGTCCATTGCAGGGCCATTTATAGTCACCATTTGACCTAATGTACAATCTTTTGGACTGTAAATGTAAAGGTTAAAATATTTTGAAAAAGCTGTGACAGTCTGTGTGTGTCTGTGTAAACTGGTCCCTGATGCTGTATTTGTGAATTCACTGGCATTACTTTACGCTTTAGTCAGCGTCCTTCACATGTTGCCTTCGCCAAGCTGCAGCTTATTCCTGTATGTCAGTCCAGACATGAACAGCTTGCTTTTAAACTCATCTTTCTTATTTCGGTTTCTTTAAACCGTGGCATGTGTATTTCTGCAGAAGAAACTATGGGCTTGACTGGGAAGAAATCTGAGAAGGGTCCAGTGTGCTGGAGGAGGAGAGTGAAGTCTGAATATATGCGCTTACGCCAGCTGAAACGCTTTCGAAGAGCAGACGAAGTTAAGGTAAAAACTCACATAACCACCAGTCAGTATTGGGTTTTTTAAAAAAGACACTTAACTATTTCTTATTATAATATTTTTTTAAATAATTTTTTTGATAAAGGAATGTATAGATCCAAATTTGGTGACAAAATGTTCTCTCGTATGTCAAAATATGTTCTTGTTCATCATGAGCATAACTGGTTGTTAATTAAAGAATCCTTTGGTCCATTCTTTCCTCCTCCACAGAGCATGTTCAACTCTAACAGACAGAAGATCATAGAGCGCACCGACATTCTCAATCAGGAGTGGAAACTGCGGCGGATTCAGCCAGTGCACATCATGACACCCGTGAGCTCGTTGCGTGGAACGAGAGAGGTGTGTTCTCGGCTTCTTTACCGCAAACTATTTTCACCCACTGTTGGCCTTGTGCAGCGTGTAAACTTTTTTTTTTCTGCATGACTTTTTTCCAGTGCACAGTTGACAGTGGCTTTGCAGAATTTTCCAGACAAGTCATTCCTCTTAAAACCTTAAATGCTGTAGCCTCTGTTCCAGTCATGTACTCTTGGTCACCACTTCAACAAAATTTTATGGTAAAGTTCCCCTTTTAAATAAGAAATCGATTTACCTGTGTACCTTCTGTAAATTTAATTAGGACACTTTATTGTAGGTGGAAGATGAGACCGTTTTGCACAACATCCCTTACATGGGAGATGAGATCCTGGACCAGGATGGCACCTTTATTGAGGAGCTTATTAAAAACTATGATGGCAAAGTTCACGGTGATAGAGGTACAGGTTAAAGATTTTACAGGAGTTGAATTTCTTTTGTAATCATAGGGAGGCAGGAAAGTGAAACGGTTACATTTTACAGCATTTAGCAGACGTCTCATCTAGAGTGACTTGCATTTCTCTTTAATTTGATTGGGCTTATTGGCCTTGTTCAGCCTTAACATCGTCATTGTCAGATCTTTTATTTAGTAGTCCAACGTTTCACCAGTTGAACTGGCATCCAGAATAAAAATTTCCCAGGAGTATGCATTTTCTACATTAATCGCATTGTGGGCACTTTAATGTAAACATAACTGACATTTTACCTTTTAAATGCTTTATTAAATCAACTCGTATTAAGACAAAATGATGTCACAATAATTTGACCTTACAGCAATTGAAAATCAACCGTAATTACAGCATACTTATTAGTCACAAGGAGAAGCTGTAGTGTCCTACTTTCAACTAAAGTGAGTGTTATCCCTGTGCTTGTGTGGGTTTACTCCGGGTTCTCTGGTTTCCTCCCACAGTCCAAAAATATGTAAGTTTTGGGCGGATGTTGACATGGTGTTGTACAGTAAATAATTAAAATCATTATGCTGCTGTTGTAATGCCCAAATTTTTATCTCCATTTCTTTTCTTGAAGAATGTGGCTTTATAAACGATGAAATCTTTGTGGAGTTGGTGAACGCCCTCAATCAGTACAGCGACAACGAAGAGGACGACGAGGACGTTATTGAAGACCAGCAAGATTACAAACTAGACATTTGTGTTCTAAAGGACATGGCTGAAGATTCTCGCAATGACAAGATTCATATTTCTGAGAGTAAGGGGGTGTTTTATTTATTTATTTATTTATTTATTTTTTTAACCATAATTCCTTGGAATTGCCTTCTGACTTTTTAGTATAGTATATGTAGCATTTTAGTGATATTTCTAACCCGTAGCAAAATATTGTTCTTTTACGTTGGTCCCTTTATGTTGCCGTTGCAGGCCAAAACGCTGACTTTTCCAAAAAGTTCCCAGCTGATAAAATCTTCGATGCCATCTCCTCCATGTTCCCTGATAAAGGCTCACCAGAAGAGCTCAAAGAAAAGTAAACCAAACAGTTTTACATTAGCTTGGTATAAAGTTGTTTTCTGTATATTTTTAAGAATGTATTGATATTTTATGTAAAATGAAAGTTTAAAAGTTTATCTGAAAATTCTACTGCACTGAAGTGCACCTGTCACGATTTGGGTAATTTAATTGTGAAAAAAATATTTGCAGTGAATGACTATTTGTCTGTTTTAAGGTTAATTCATTTTAAAACAATTTGGCTTTGACAAATGCTCTGCACATTTCTTTGGTTAAAAGTAGTTAATTATAAGGGGAATCTTGTGGACTGAATACATAAATTTGATCATATCAGGGGCTGCAGTTGATGTTTGCAGAAACAAAGTAAATGACTTTGAATGTTTTTGCAATATGACTTAATATCCAGGTTGAATTTTTTTTATTTCCACATATACACTTTTATTTAAAAAGAATGAATAGGACTAATGTATGTGTTGGCAACAAACATCAAACGTTAAAGCTTTCAAACTGTGCTCAGATATAAGGAGCTCACTGAGCAGCAGCTTCCTGGTACCCTTCCCCCAGAATGCACGCCCAACATTGACGGCCCGAACGCCAAATCAGTCCAGAGAGAGCAGAGCCTGCACTCCTTTCATACACTCTTCTGTAGACGCTGCTTCAAATACGATTGCTTTCTACACCGTAAGTTTCAGTTTAGTTTCCACACACAGGGTGATAAAATCAAAGAACAAGGGAAGTTTTTGTGATGTAATTTTTTTTTTATATATACAGCTTTTCATGCAACTCCAAATACATATAAACGTAAAAACCAGGAGAATTTGGTGGACAGCAAACCATGTGGCATTGATTGCTACATGTACCTGGTTCAGGTAAAGAAAATTCATGTCTCTTTAGTCACGTCTCTACCTTAGTTATAACCCGATATATTCTTTATATTTTCACTTGTAATTTTTTCTGAATATTATTTGATTTACATAATTTATATAGTTGAATGAGTTGTGTGCAATAATAGTTCGGCTTTTTATAATGAAGAGAAATAACTTTATTCATGAATTATATAGGCACTATTTTAAAGATTTACAAAGCGCCCCTGCCCACACACACACGCACAAAGAATTGTGCTGCTTGAGAGCAAAATAATAATAAACTATCAAACTGGCCCTCTTAAATCGTTTCTGAACAACTTAATTTATTTTTGACAATATTCTTACCAACCCAAATCGAAATGCCCATTAGGATGGCATAGTTAAGGAGTATGCTGTTGGCATGGTGGCAGAGCGAGCGAAAACCCCGCTAAAGCGTTCAACAGCCAGACGCCGAGGCAGAGTTCCCAACAGTAACAGCAGGCCAAGTACACCAACTGTAAACACTGAGACTAAAGACACTGACAGCGACCGAGAGGGAGGTACAGACACCAACGAAAGCAACGATAAAGATGATGAGGACAAGAAGGAAGAGACCACTAGCTCATCAGGTATGTAAATACTGTATGAACTTCCCCCATTTATAATGCAAAATAGTCATTTTTTTTTTTTAACATTCCACTATTGTAAAATCTCGTTTTTAAACATCAGACACAAAGCATCTGTACACCTGTACGTTATCTGTACACCCTGTTTGTTTTTGTCTTGGTTTCCATGTAGAGGCGAATTCCCGCTGCCAGACTCCAGTAAAACTAAAGATCCCTGATCCTCCTGAGAACATTGACTGGAGCGGTGCGGAGGCTTCTCTTTTCCGCGTGCTTATTGGTACTTATTACGACAACTTTTGTGCCATCGCTCGCCTTATCGGCTCCAAGACCTGCAGACAGGTGTGTGTGTGTGTTGGTACCGATATATATTTTTTTTTAAATGTCTACATGCAATCTGTATTTTTATTAAGAGTTTATTTGCTAGGTATATGAATTCAGGGTCAAGGAATCCAGTATCATTGCCCGTGCTCCGTCTGAAGATGAAGACACGCCTCCACGAAAGAAAAAAAGGAAACACAGGCAGGTTTAAATAACTGTTTTGCTTTTTTCATCCCTCATTTCCATACATTCACATGTAGAATTTCCACTGACAATAAGTGTCTTCTGCAGGTTGTGGGCCACACACTGTCGAAAAATTCAACTAAAGAAAGGTTAGGGTTTTTTTTATTTTTATTTTTTTGTGCAACTGTCTTTGGGGATTTAGTTATACCATAGGAAATTGTTGGCAAAGGTATACAGTATTCATTAATTTTTAAATGTTGGCAGTTTGTCTTTGTCTCATTTCTTGAAGCATTTATTTCCTCTGGGACACTAAAATGTTGCCACAAGATCTAATAGGCGACGGGCATTTTGTATCATTACATTCTCACCAAACCAGTTGGTTCTCGCAAGATCTGATCTTACCCCTAATTCTATGTCTTAATCACTGACGCACATGAATGTAGTAATTATTCGGTGCAGCTGAATTGCGAATCCCCAAAATAGTGCAGTAATAAGTTTAGTACCGATTACAATGCTGCAAGCAGTCGACTTGAATCAAGAACTTACAGTTAGCAGTTTGGATAAAACCTATCTTGTTGTTCTTGCAGATGGTTCCTCCAATCATGTGTACAACTACCAGCCATGTGACCACCCAAGGCAGCCATGTGACAGCTCCTGCCCGTGTGTTACCGCTCAGAATTTCTGTGAAAAGTTTTGCCAGTGCAGCTCAGAATGTAAGTAAAAATGTATGCATTTGATCAAACCTTTTAAAACCAAATGTAAAATTTGAGAATGTCCTATTTACAAGCTTCTATTTAAAAGTTTAGACTCATATAAATGTATGTTGCTCTGGTTAAGGCCAGTAAATGTATTTATTTAAGCAATTTGCTTTTAATGCTAATCAAACAGTCAAATGTTATTTTTGTTCAAGAATCTGGTTTCCACCTGGTTTCACAGCATATGTTGCGTTGTTAACCATTCTTATTACTGTTAATGTAATTTAAAGTAAAATGGCTTCTTGAAACATTGTCATTTATTGCTGAGGAAAGTAGTTTTATTTAAACTCGTGCTCTGTGCAGGTCAGAATCGTTTCCCCGGCTGCCGCTGTAAGGCTCAGTGTAACACAAAACAGTGTCCGTGTTACCTGGCTGTGCGTGAGTGCGATCCCGACCTCTGTCTCACCTGTGGTGCTGCGGATCACTGGGACAGCAAAAATGTCTCGTGCAAAAACTGCAGTATTCAAAGAGGAGCCAAGAAGGTGCCAAATTATAATGCACTGACATAGGATGTAAACATAAATAAATAGTGTTCTTACAACACAATTATATTGTTTATTGAAGTTTTTTCCTGCCTTACTTCTGCTTGTGTTTAGCATTTACTGCTGGCGCCATCTGATGTTGCTGGATGGGGCATCTTCATCAAAGAGCCGGTTCAAAAGAACGAGTTTATATCTGAGTACTGTGGAGAGGTGAGTGCAAAGGGGTAAAACCTCATATTTAGTTAAATGGTCACAATTTTCTTCCAAAAACAGAAATACATTGTAGTTTCTTCCTATTTATCATATGCCATGTTTATTCTTAAAATTCTAAGATTTTACCAGCATTTATATAATTAGAAATCTGTTAATTTGATGATGCCTTGGCAACTCCTTTTGAATATTGTCTACAGTGTAGTGGTTAGCACAGTCTCCTCACAGCAAGAAAGTCCCAGGTCCGATTCCCAGGCGAGATGGGTATAGTGCTCACATTTTCTCCCATAGACCAAAAACCATGTACATTTTAGATTTGGTGATTTTTTTTTTTGTAAACTGGCCATAGGTGTGTGTGTTTAGTTCTTTGTCTGTGTTGCCATGCGATGGACTGGCGACCTGTTCAGGGTGTACCCCGCCTTTCACCATATTTGTGCTAGGATATGCTCCAGTAGACCCTTGTGACCCAAATTTAGGGAATATGCGAGTATAGATAAATTGTCCGCAATAATACTTCCTTACAAATCTGTCTAAATTTATGAAACCTACATATTTAATGTAAATGGTAAGTGTATGCAAAGGAACTCTAAGGTCTTTATGGAGTGTATATTATGGGCGCTAAATATGAAAACCAGATTCAAGGATTTTTGAAAAGAAGTCCTATAAGTGAGATTCTAAACAGTCTAAAGCGTCACGTTTCCGTTTCATATAGATTATCTCTCAGGATGAGGCCGACCGCAGAGGAAAGGTCTATGACAAATACATGTGCAGTTTCTTGTTCAACCTTAACAATGGTAAGATCATTTCACTTTTTTTTTTTTTTTAAATGTACATAATTTAGGCTGGGATAGGCCTTGTGAACCTGTGTTAGGGATTAGGTTGGTATGAATGAATAATTCAACGCGTAACACATTTGTTTCTTTTGCAGATTTTGTTGTTGATGCAACCCGAAAAGGCAACAAGATCAGGTTTGCCAACCACTCGGTCAACCCAAACTGCTATGCAAAGGGTGAGGCATCTGCAGTATTGATGAATAGAAGAATCAATACACAGCGTTTTCCCTTCTGCACCAGTTATTTACAAAATTAAGCTCTAGGGAAATTTCCTTTTAGTTCTAAAGAAAAAAAATATTTTGACAGTTGACAGAACTTGAATTCAAGTTGTAAAAATGTCTGTAGAAGGTAATTTTGATAAAATGGATACGCATGTGTGCTGATTTTAACATGAGGACACTTATTACGCTTGCGAATTTGGGACAAAGTTTAACTATTTTTGGCTGCACCCTTTAATTAATAAACTGTAGAGATCTTACTCTGTTGTCTGTTCCTATGTTTAGTTATGATGGTTAATGGGGATCACCGAATAGGAATTTTTGCCAAGAGAGCCATACAGACCGGGGAAGAGCTTTTCTTTGACTACAGGTTAGTTACAGCTTTTGACTTTAAATATAAACATGAAAAGGTACCCGTCTTCTGGGAAGGGACAGACACGCACACTGAAAAGGCAAAGCTCCTAATCGCAGCTCATTACCTGTATAAAGGACGCCTGTCCGCAATCAAATTCCAAACCAACCAATAAGAGCCAAGATCATAGGCAAGCAATTTAGTGAGAAGGTCACAACAGTTGGTGTGATTATTTTCAAACGGATGAAAAAAAAATCTCCGCCTTAGTTTGGAGCTCCATGCCATGATAACTCAAAACACCACCAAACAAAGGCAACCTTCGTACGGGATGATTTGATGCACATGAGTTAATTCTTTTTGTTTTTATTTACTTCTCTTTTCAGATACAGTCAAGCCGATGCTCTCAAGTACGTTGGCATTGAACGTGAAATGGAAATTCCATGACTTTGACTACCTCTGGAACAGAATGCCTTACATTCTTCAGGAAGTTTCTTTCCACTCACGGTTTTAATACTGGATTTTATGAGACCAGGTGATCTGCCAACTTGGATTTTTTTTGGGTCCCTTATTTTTCTTGACCAACAGTTTAACTCTGGGAATACATGTTCTGACAGAACTTGAATATTCACTTGTTTCTTGTTTACAGCTTCCAGATTTAGGATAGATCAGTCACTGTCTAATGAGCTGTTTGTTTTTCAGAACTGATTTTTTTTCTCTCTTCCTCTTCATTAAATACTACAGCAAATCTACTTAACCTTTGTACCAAACTGACAGTAAACCCTAGATTCAGCAGTAGTTTATTAGCTACTCGATCTGTTTATGGGCTGATTTATACTCGGTGTGCAAAACTATAGAAATTAGGCACTGACGTTTGCACGTATTGCGGTCTTGTGCGTTTAGGGTCAGTGGTGCATATACAAAATTGCAGTTTAGCCAGTATTTTTCTATTTGTGACTATATTAAGATAATGTCTTCCTGCTTTGTCAACCTGCACCCAAACCCTTCTTGAATTTACTGGTCTATAATATCAAGTGTTGAGTATGCAAACCAGATTTACTGGTAACGGCATGTTTCAACTGCAGTTTGCTAATACAGTTTAAAAAATGTTATTTGCATCAGTTGTTAACAAACTGCAAATATTAATAATCTGCTCAAGTTATAGGGTGGCATAGTGGTTGGCATAATTGCCTTGCAGTAAGAAGGTCTCCGGTTTGATTCCCAGGAAAGGGGTCTTTTTTGGTTTACCCTAGGTACTCCGGTTGCCTCCCAGTCTAAAAATATGTACATTGGGCTGATTTTGTAATTTCTAAATTGCCCATGGGAGTGTGTGGTTTTGTGGCCCTGCGATCGACTGGCGACGTGTTCAGGGTGTACAGCTCCAGCAGACCCTGTGGCCCAAAGTTAGGAAATAAGGGGCATAGAAGATAAATAAATATTTTATTAAAAAAACAAAGTATAATTCCTGAACTGAATTAAAAGGAATTTAGGGAAAAGTAGATAAATATTTGACTTGTGATTTAGCCGGTACCTGCTGTCCCAGTCGGCTGGGTAGGAATTTTAATGTTTGTACTGCTGACCAATCAGATTTCTGATTTAATACTATTTAAGGATCTAAACCAATTCACAGCCTGTTTTACACCAATTCTGTCTGGGTCTCACTAGTGTTCAGTGCATTCGCTTACATGCATGTCTGTTAATCAGTATAAATCAGCCCTGCCTAATAAACCAGACTCTCACTATGCTATCCAAGCCTTCAAGTTACTTCAACAAGGTGTTTTTGATCCACTAGAAAACCAAAGTCTCTTGTACCCGTTTGTCTACAGAGGCGTCTTAAACTGGATTGCCAATGTGTCCAGTTTTTGTAAGATAAATCATTAACGGAAAAGTATTTAAGAAACCCAGATCGATTACAGTATCTAACTTGCGGTGCCTTATTACACCGAATCCTTTAGGTGTCGTATCTTGTCAGTGTTTTGTGTATTCAGTTTGTATGCATGAACAATGATTTCAAATCACATAGAAATCAGAATCAGGGAGTTTTTTTTTCCTCCGTTCACCAGACCATCACTGTAGGTAGTCGGTTAGGTCTTCCTGGCGCTTAGTATCAGGGTCATCCGCTCTGTACTAGCAGTGTGTCACAATCAAGAGCACAACAGTCAAAAACCTTAAGTTGGTGTGTTGTCTTGAAGGTCCCAGTCTTTTCCAGTGTGTTAATGATGTTATACTGTTGACTATTGATTTACATCCGACTGTTGCACTGCCCCCCCGTTTCAAATTTCTTCAGCCCCCCTCCCCTTTCTTCTAGAAAATAAGCCATAGATGGTCATATCAGATTTTTGAGACTTTTATTCTGTCTGAGCTTCGAGTCATCCGAGACGAATCTGCTTTGATTATTTCTGTATATATGCGAGTCACAAGGTGCTTAACTGTGGAAAGCGGTTTGGGCTTTAAAGACTTTTATACACATTCTGTTCTGAGTAACGATTAGCTGATAGCATCAGTTAAAGTGCAGACAGGGAATTTGTGATTTTATAATTATTTTTTTTAAACTAGCAACGTATTGTGTGAAAGTTCTTGTATTTATTATTAATGTTGTGCCAACGAAATTTAAACATTTTATCTAAAGCTTGACTCAAGCGGTCCTATGAATAAAAGCTTATTTCTGATTAGTTGATCAGGTGGGAAAAGTTCAAGACAAAATCTGTATGCTATACAAATCCGCTGGTTTCCTAGAAAAGGGTTGAGCCTTCGGACTGTATCATTGCTGTTAATCAATAATGGAACAATCATAATATTTGGTTGATTGTAAACCTTTAATGGAAAGTGTTACTAAACAGGTTTGTAGGTGAACAAAAGGTGCTATAACAAGTTTGTGTTTATTAAGATGATCCATATAAGCTGGTAAACTAGCGGTACATATCATACTGTTGGTGCAAGGATCTTTTGGTTAAAACATGTACAGACGTGTCGGATGACCCGCAAAATCCTGTCTAGCCCTATATATATATATATATATATATATATATATATATATTGTGCTAAGACCCCAGCAATAAGGTCAAACAGCTACATGTGAAAGTGTAACTATTTATATTCACACTCTTCAAGCAGGTCCTGATTTTTCTGTAATTTATTAAAAAGTTGCAATTTAACCAAGTAACATTGACAGCTTCTCACCAGCCTGTCTCACCTGAGACTTTCCAACTTTGGGTGGGTTTTCCTTCCCTGAGGGTTTGTGACCACTCGGTTTCCCTGTCTGCCTCTGATTGTACAAGGTGCTGATTTGTAATGTTTACAGAATGTTAAAAGTAATAAACAAACTGAAAAGAAGCTCAAGTCTGTTATATTCATCGCTGATCTGGATTGCAGATGTATACGCATCATTATATTGTCTGTGTTTGATTTATTTGGATTTTTTTGTATTATAATAGCACAGGGGTCAATCTTGGTGTAATGAAAGGGCCAGAGTGCCCTGCAGAGTTGCCCCCCAACTAATCAAATACAACAGGAACAACTTATAAAGATCTTGGTAGGTTTACTTACAGGTAGATGTGTTGAGGCGAGTGAAAGCTGAACTCTGCAGGACACCTTAAGTCCCTCCAAGACTTGTATGGTTGAACACTGGTTTAGTGTAACATTATAGAAAAAGCAGCAACATACAGAAAATTAAGTTTATTTGACATTTAAAAACAAATATATACAGAAAGAGCTGTCCAACTTTTGGATTTACCCTCTTAAATGCAATTATAGATTAAATTTTCACCCATCTCTCCCCCCACCCCACACACACGATGCAGAAACATGCAGTCCTGAAAGCAGGGTTAGGTTTCACTAAAAGGTCCAGAAGCTTATTTACAGATGGAACCAGAGCCAGGGTCCTGAGCGGATTTCAGGTTCCAAGGTTGTGTTTAAAGGGAGCTTCAGTTCTGTGTGTTTAAGGTATTCAGGCCAGGTAGCTGTAGGTATCTTTCTCACCGTCGACTCTCTCTAGATATTCCTTCTCTATCAAAATGTCGATACATTTCTGGAAGACAATTATTAAACGTTACACAAAATATAAACAAGTGAATTTTTTTGCTTTTATTTATTTTTTTTAAATTTATTGGTCCATATGTTGTATTAATGTGTAGTGTTTTACCTTAATGACAGGAACTCGAGGTTTAAAGCGGGATGATAACTGGTTTAGCACTTCTGCTAGAAGCTGTTGGTGCTTCAGTACCTTCCTCATCTTCATAATTCTAACAATCGCAGCCTAAAAAGGCAGGAAGAACATCACGAAGAGGCTTTTAATTATTGATTCGGCATAAAATTATGCATCATGTTTAACCTGATTTGGTGTATGATCATATGAGACAGATTTTGAAATTTTTATCATCTGTCCTGACCTGTATGAGGAGCTTTCGGTCCTCTTCGATGTTTTTGTGTGTCGTCTCCTGCTCTTGCTTCTGCTCCGTCTTCATTGGCACGTTGATGTTGACCCGCAACTTTTTGCTGTAACAAGAAAGAGGGAAAACAGTTACATGTTGATACGCGCATATGGAAGTATATTCTGGGAAAATACTTAAAAGGATCAATGAACACTTTTAATGAAGTGGTAGCCAAAAAAAAAGGCTTTTAATAAGACGCTTACTTTTTATAGCCCAGGAAAAGTGTTATGAGTGTATCAGGTTTAAAGTCCATTTCATCCACATTTGCATTCTCGTCCTCCAAAACCTGCGAGAAACCGCACGGGTTATAGACCGTGTTAAAGCATGACATGAAAGTGAATTTTGAAAATTCTCATTCCGTTCTAATCTTCTGAAAAAAACCCCATCAACTAATATTTTTTTACCATCCCACTTGATTTAGAAAAGAAAGTATAAAATTACAGAGGAAGATAAACTTGCTGGAAAGATTGAGATAAAAAAAGACTATCGGTCAGTGGTGGTGATGAACTAAAGGTAATTTTTTTGTGGTCTGTGTGAGATTGTTTGCGTTATGAGGATTTGCAGCCTGTTTGTTGTGAAACTAATTATGATGTTTCTTAATTTGTTGGTGTGTTAAGATGTTGGGCAGTATAGGATAATCACTTACCAGCAACTTGGATTTCAACAGGATTTGCAAAACCTGAACTAAAATATCCTGTAAAAAAAAAGGGCTGTAATAAACTGCTACAGCAGTCAATATCAATATCTTTAAAAATCATGCAAAGTTTCAGCACTAGTTTTTCAAACAACATTTTACATCAACATTTTCTACTTTCTATTTTATTTTTAACACATCAATTGAATAAATAATTATTTCTGCCACACAGTTTGGCTCTCCTATCTGGTCATCATCAATTTATAAAGATCACATTTATTTACATGCAGGTCCAGTGAATCGTGTGACTTACCACTTTAATCTGCGTGCTGTCGGCCAGCTGTTGAACAGTGTAGCTGTTCTCTGTGTTAAACTGCAACAGAATGGCCATCTGAAAAGTAGATGCCTTAAAAAAAAAAAAAAAAAGCTAATCTAAACCGGTGCATGTGCAGATTTAGCACAGTAAAAAAATTATCCACATTGACTGCAGATAGTTAATTTTTCTCAACAGTATTTACTAGCTTTTATATTATAACAAGTGGTACAAACTTTTATTGCAAATTTATTGTACCTTTACTGCAGATGCAATAAACCTATACAGTATATTACACATACAGCACATATAGCGTAGGTTATTAAATAACGTGTGTAATGATGTATGTGCAAACGCATCCTACATTGTGCAGTGCTGTATTATAACTGACCGTGTACTCTGACCCCCAACCTTCCAAGACAGGATATGCTGTACTGTGTATGTGACAAATAAAGTTTGTAACACACAGAAATCGTGCCAAAGAAAAATGTATTGACTTCTGAGAAATGGAGTAAATATTCCCACAGTGCTGCTGGTCACTAATGGGATGCCTCAGTCTGTTTACCGCTTCAAGTTTTCATGTTTCAGTAATACATGACAGTGACATTCCAAAAATGATCCCCATCACCTCCTGACCTGCAGAGTGTATCTGTTTTTGAAGCAATTGGTGACGAGTTCTCCTTTGGATAAATGGTAGAGCCACGTCAGTTTGCGTCCACTGTGTCTGCTGGCGTAGAAGGCTGTAAATCTTTGGTAACTGCGCTCCAGCTAAGACAGAAAAAAAGAGGATTCAAGAATGTTCTGAATGTAGAGAATCTTCTTATTTGTGGTGGGTATACAAGGTTAATTTCCTGGTTAGGATATTCTACTATAAAACATACTATAGGACCAAAGGATCGTAGTCACCTGACCATTACACACTGTTTTCTTCCCCCCGGTTTCTCGCACACAGCTGTATGTTGTGGCATTGTATTATTTCTTTGCTGGAGCTAAGGCTACATTCATGCTGCAGGGCTTAAACATAATTACATGTGATTCTTGTGTTTTCTTTATAATTGCCATCATAAAAATTAATCCGACAATTAAAAGTTTGTCAGGACATCACTAATAGTCTAATACTTTAGTGAACACACATTAAAACAGAACACCAGCATTTCCATGAATTAATAGATCCTTTAACCGAAACTGCTAGTATATCTAACATATGGACACACCCAAACTACAGCAATAAATTTATTTTTTAGCGAGTGAGAATTTCAGACTAAATGTCACTTATTGCAAACAAAATCTCTCGCTATTTATATCTATATCTATATATATCGATAAAGACTGAATAATGACAATATTATTTAGTTATAACCTTTACTTAGTGATATAACCTTTAGAGGTAAAAGCAAATTTTCTAAATGTGCGTGTATAATAGTTTTTAGGTGGGTTTTACCTCTGAAGGCAATGCGAATGTGCACGACTGCTGGAAAGGCCAGGATCCTGAGCTGAGAACCTGAATGCTAAAATCCACTGCAGGAAGAAACACACACAAACACACACACACTTATTCCCTAACTTTGGGTCACAGAGGTCTACTAGGGCTTATCCCAATGAACATAGGGCGAGAAGGGGATCAACCTAACGTACATGTTTTTGAACTGTGAGAGAAAATCGGAGTACCCGGAGGAAACCTACGCAAGCATGGAGAGATCATTCAAACTCTGCACAGAAAGACCCCTTGCCCAGGAATGGAACCCGGGACCTTTTTGTTCTGAGGTAGTCTTTATATAAATTTAAATAAATAAGTAACTAAACAAATATACATTGTTTCTGGGGTCAAATCAGAATCTTTTTAAAAGTCTATATTACTATACTATAGTCTATAATTTTTATTTATTTATTTTTTTTTTTAATTGTTTAAAATTAACATGGTATGTGGTATAATCACTCTCTATGTCCTGCCTTATAAGAAGTTATACTTGGAGGACAAATGTTGCACCATTTACAGGAAGACAATACAGTGGTTAAACAAAGTGGTTGGTGAGAAGGCCAGGATAATCTGGCTTTAAGCCCCACCACCACCAAGTTGGCCACTGTTGGGTCTTTGAGTAAGACTTCTAACCGTTCATAAGGTTATAGCTGGCCAAACACTCTGACCACCAACCTTTCAAGATAGGATATGTGAAGAAAAACATTTCACTACATGTACAGTGTATAATATCCTAAGTGAGACAAATAAAATTTTAACTTGTGCTAATCAGAAGCTTGTTGTTCGTTTCTCAGCATAATCAAGTCCTCTGGATAAGCATGTCTGGTAATTGCAGTAAATGTAAAGGAATCCAAAAAAAATAGCCACACATTGAAGAATGAAATGCACGTACAGTCCAGAGGCTCAGAGTTGAAAAGGTGCTGTTTAAATTGCTCATTCAGGTCCTTGCTGACGCCAATGTCCTGAAACATGCGCTGGAGTTTGGATGTGTACTCAAAACCGCATGCTTGCTGCAGAAACAAAACGATTGAGTTGCTTTATCGACTGCTTTTTTAAATTTATGAATTTCAGCAAGAACCTAAACTTTAATCCAGAGGAAATTATATTAAGTTTAATATAATGTCAACCTTTAATTTGGAGATCATGCTGGCCTCAGCGTCATCGCTGGCACTGTTCTGGTGAACCAGCCTCTTAGCCAGCATCTTGGCATAGAACTTTTGGAAAACATCCTTATCTTCAATGTATTTAAAAACCACCATCTGTTTTAAACAAAAAAAAAAGAAAAAACAGGTTTTCTTTCAGCATAATATAGATGTTCTATGGGGTACAGCAGAGGCATGCAAATTAAATATTACACAAAAAGGCATTTTAACAATAATTGATATTCATTTTTTATACCCGCTTATTCCCTAACTCTGGGTTACAGGGGTCTGCTGGAGCCTCTCCCGGTGCACATTTGGCTAAGGGCAGGGGTACACCCTGGACAAGTCACCAGTCAATTGCAGGTCCCCACATTGACAAACAACCCCACACAATCACACACACTCCTATGGGCAATTTAGTCACCAATCAACCTAATATACATATTTTATTTTAAATTTGCCCCATAATTGATATTTATAAAGGAGAATTTATCGCACTCACACACTGATAACTATACAGCAGTGCGGCACTGTTATTAATTTTACTACATTTTACAAAATAGCACTGAAAAAGCACAAAATTATATAGAATATTTTTACATCAATTTGTAATTTATTTACTTTCCATTTTTTTAATTAAAAGCCATCAAATTTAGTTTTGTTTTCATACATACATAAAGTGTAGAGTAACACAATCCATACATACATATACCAACATTACATCCCCATACTAACAAGCTTAGATACAGGAATCATGATTTTAGCGAGGTTTAATACTTATTTTGGGGGGATTTTTTTGGACTGACAGAGATAAAATAAGGGAGACAGAAAAGGAGAGAGGGGGCTTCGAAAAGGACCTAAGCCAGAATCAAACCCAGGTCGCTGGGTTCACTACACCACGGTGCCGCTTGACTTACTTATTGATTAATTAATTTCTCTCATGATTTATTTATATAAGGTTTATATACATTAAACTATAATAAACTTCTCACCTAAAACAATTAAGCGTCTTTCCTTAGACAGTCGGCCATTTTGGAAATCGAAGTTTGAGGACAGTATTATAGACGTTTCAGTGCGCGTGACTCACCACTTGGTTGAGTGTGTCCTCCAGCTCCGCCTCCTCCGGGTTCTTTGAGCTGAATTTTAAAAAATAATAAAATTTCTAAGTTTGTGTAATAAAATTACCTCGTTTAATTTTAAAGAATGCTTTACATCTCACATTATATAACACACTATAGAACATATATTGAGTTCTACAATCAAGATATATATGTAGTCCCTCTGGATAGATATATTAGACAAAATACACCCATTAGTCCACTTACCTGACCAGCCCAAAGACCCACCCATTGATCCATACCCTCTTATTTCTAGTCAGGGTTATGGGGATCTGCTGGAGGCTATCCCGGCTGTTATTGGACAAAAGGCGGGAGTTACCCTGAATCAGTCCAACTCGATATCCAATTCATTATTTTTTGATGCATGTTTGGCTATTACCTTTTCATGAGTATAAAACACTTACAGTTCTACTTAAATGAAACGACTGAGATAAGGAGAAATGTGCTAATATATATGAGCGGGAATCTAGAAGTTCTTAAACACACCAACAGATGGAAGCACAAGGCAGCACACACAGTAACAGATAGACAATACCTCATGTTCTCTTCGGTATCCTCTGCTATATATGTAAGTTTAATTCATTCACTCATCTTCTGTACCCGCTTATTCTCGAACTTTCTGGGGGTCACAGGGGTCTGCTGGAGCTTATCCCAGCGCACATAGGGCGAGAGGCAGGG
>JAOTQW010000019.1:3199711-3212302 GCA_026260075.1 Sisor rabdophorus
TATGGATGCGATAAATGATGACATGAAGTTAGTGGGTGTAAGTGAGAAGGATATAAAGAATAGGACTAGGTGGAGACAGGTAATTCGCTGTGGCGACCCCTAAATGGGAGCAGCCGAAAGAAGAAGAAGCAGAAGAAGAGTTTTATTAGGAAACCGTTTTGCATATGTTGAAAGTAATGCAAAAACAGTTGAAGCTGTTAGAGTTTGGACCATATATATTTGGAAACCTAAAAAATTTTTCTATTTTTTAAAGGTATTTGCCAAAACACTGATTCAAGCGCCTGAAAATGGGGAACCTGTACATAAAAACTGTGTTGCCGTTTCTGAAATTTGTGCTTGATTTTTTGTTCAGTTACAGCTGAAAGTCAAACCAAATATAAGCTGATATAATAATGATGTCACTTTGTCCTCAGAGGTTATGTTACCTGTGTTAAGCTCTCTCTTCAGATTGTACAGTATGACTGATCAGCTTTCCAGGGCAGGAATAACTAAAAAACAAGAGTAGGTGTAGATTTCGAGATGTATGTTCTTCTAATGAGGCATCCCGAGTGTGTGCTCTATCCTCCTGTGTGTGTCACAGTGTCCACAGGTCACCATCACACGCTCCATCTAGCAGGACTGTTTGTACCAGATGTTGTTCAACGCTGCTTTCTGGAGTCTGTCATTTTTGTGTGTTCTATAACACACATCATTCTATAACACACATCATTCTATAACACACATAATTTTATAACACACATTCTGCTTCTTTCTTTTTATTTTATTTTATTTGCATATAGATGATTAAGTAAATATTTGTGAGGTGAGGTAATATTAAGTTGTATTATTCAAATAATTGTCCAAATATCATTCATTCATTCATTCATCTTCTATACCTGCTTATTCTTGAACCAGGGGTCACAGGGGCCGGCTGAAGCCTATCCCAAAGCACATAGGGCAAAAATTAGGGGATACACCCTGGACATGTCACCAGTCCATCGCAGAGCCACACACATGTGTGAAGGAAGAACATGCAAACTCCACACGGAAAGACCCCAGGAATCGAACCCGTGAGGCGACCTTGCTAACCGCTACACCACTGTGCTGCCCACTGTCTATGTTATAATGTAATATTTGGTTAATGTGATGCACAAACATCTAACCAACATTTCGTCTCATCTCATTAACTTTATGTAGATTTAGAAGGATAACATATGCCAGGATAAAGATGTTATTATTTATTTTCTGCTTAATCAAACAGTTCACAAAGTATTTTTACACCACAAGTTACAATGCCACAAGTGACAATGCCACAAGTGTATGGTTCGAACATTTAACAAAAAGCACATACCTCCACCACTGACTGAGACAGTTAAAACTTCCTGTTTTTGGACCATTAATCTTTCAATATGTTGGCTTTTTATCCAAGCGAACATCTGTTAACTGGTTATCTCCTATCATGGTGGTCTTTCCGCTTAAGATAAAATCCAGTTGAATACAATATCAGCAGATATGCCCATATCGTTAAAGCAGGAGCTTTCAGCCTGATCAGCTTAACTTTGCTGTGATAGACTACTGTGGGTCATGACTTCCTGTTTGATCTGTAGTTCGTAGCCTTTCGTTTTTTGGATCTTAAACAAAGCCACTAACTTCATGTGTTCACATGAAAGTATAATAGGTTCCAGTTGTTCTTTAACCCCAGTATCATCTTTCTGTGGACTTCCCCATTTACACCTGATAGATTCATTTTACTTATATATATACCAGATGTCCTCCTATGTACACCCATATGAGGTGGTGGAAAAGTGATTAATGGGATAATCTGCTATATTAATGGGTTGTCTGCTAACCACTATTGGTTTGATTGTAGGCCCTTAATAAGGACTTACCCAAATAATATACCTTTTAATACAACCGGTGGTAGCCAAGCCAGTGGTATCACTCTTAGGCAATGGTCTGAAAAAGGCCCAACAAACCCTTACCCAGGCAGAGACAAGCTAGTTATCTTCAGGGTTAGCCGAACTCTTTTCATGATGACTAACTTTAAATTATGCGTATTTTAAAGTCTGTCCAAGACAAAGTTAATTTCTCCTCTTCCATCAGCCATTGTGGGAATAAAAATTCAAAAATATTCATTCATTCATTCATCTTCTATTCCTGCTTATTCCTGTACTCGGGTTCATGGGGGTCTGCTGGAGCCTATCCCAGCGCACATAGAGCGAAAGGTTGCGGTACACCCAGGACAGGTCGCCAGTCTATCGCAGCCATATGCACTCACACTCACTCCTTTGGACAATTTAGAATCATGGAGGATTCGAACCTAGGACCTTCTTGCTGTTAAGCAACAGTACTAACCTCTACGCCACCATGCTGCTCTTTATTGCTATAAATATAACTAAGTGTGAAATTGCTTCTCCTTTAAACAAGATCTATTAGCCTGTTTTAGAGAGATCCGTTATGCTACATGTTTAATAATGTCTGCGGTGTAATATGCTGCTAACCCTTGACACCAGTTAAGAAAACTGTGACTAATAAAAACATGTTTTTTTTTCTCTTTACATTAAATCTGCCTCAGCATGAAACCTATAATTATACCTGATTTACTCTAAACCCATCGAACACTTTTAATTTCAAAGTTACATCCAAGCTGACGCATACAATTCACTTTTAATTAGAGGTCGAACACCGTGTTTTTTTATTTTATTTTATTTTTTAACGACGTTACATTTTTTAATTTAACGCTGTAAGGTACGAAACAAGGGAACGAGAAGCAGACAAGCAGCATGAAGGAGGAGGAACATCTGAGGTTTGAATGTGATTAAAAATTAATGGCTCTGCAGGCCCGGCTGTAATTGGTTGGGTATAAAACTCCAAATGGGAATTTCAAGGTTCAGGCTAACAGGCAATCAGTATGACATACAGTATAAATAGAACTTTAGTGCTTTATTTATTTCGCCTTCCAAAATGTATTTTTTCAACAGGGCAGAAAAGTGTTCATTTTTTAAATTATTTTTATAATCATTAAGGTTTTCAGATCGTAAAAATTTCAGCTGGAAATGTCTTTTTCTTAATCAAACCATAATGTTTTCTATCGATGAGCTTTTACGAGCACCAGTAATGGTTAGGACACTTAGTTCATTTTCAGTGAAGTCAAAGGTAAAGACAGAAGAATTATGATATTTATTGGGAATTTATATTTTTACAGAATTCAAGCTATTTTTTGTTATTATTTATGCTTTATGTAAATGTAACAAGGGTCTCTATGAATACAGCCTATGTGCAGGTTTGGCATTAAACATTCATTCATTCATTCATTCTTTTATACCAGCTTATTTCCTAATTCAGGGTTGCGGGGGGATATGCTGAAGCCCATCCCAGCTCTTTGAAGGGTAAAAGTCAGGAGGAATGCACCCTGGACAGCTCATCAGTCCATCACAGGGCTGGAATGAAACAATGATTCTATTTTTCTTTGTTTATTATTGTTTAATACCAGCACCCAGCCTATATTCATGGTAAATTCACACTCTTGTTAACCTAACATGCATAATTTGGCCTGCAGGAGGAAACCAGAGAACCTACAGAAATGATAAAAAATGTACGAATCAATGTGATCTATGTAACAGAGTTTGATGAACATGTGCAAGATTTGGAAATATGAGTATTAAAACCAGCTGTGATACGGTCTCTCTCTCTCTCTCTCTTACTCACTCTCTCTCACTCTGTCTTTTTTTTCTCTTACTCACTTCATACAGTCACCCTTTTGGACTCCATGTCGGCTCCAGGAGACCTGGGCTGGGAGGCCTACCCATCAGAAGGGGTAAGTACTTTTCAAGATTTTCTCTTATTTATGTGGCGTACTCAGTTCTTCTGCTTTGTGCTTAGTTTACTTTGGTATATAATGAACCAACGGCTCCTGTCTGGAAACTATACTTGATCTGTTTTATGGTCTGCTTTTCTTGCCATGAAAAAACAATATTTTCGCATAATAAAACATTCCCAGGGAGTCTCCCACATCCAAAAATCATTCCAATATTTTGCCACATATCCCAGACAAAAGCACATTGTCAAAGCAGTTTGTGTTCTTCAGTAGCCCTTTTGACCTCACAGCCCGGTAGATCTGCTGTGGCTATTATTCCCTTGGGTTTGAGGGCAGAATTTCACTCATCTGTGATCCTGACCTAGCAGGATGATATTTCTGGTTGTTATAGAAAAGCAAAACATTTTTTTATTTTTACACACAGCTCTTTAAAATTTTTTATTCTAACGCCTGTTGCAGTCGAGTGATTTGGCTATAAATGAGAAATGTTGATTGAGAGGTGGCTTCCTCCTGTTTCTCAACACAAACAACTACCTACTGTTCTATTCTGTTGCGGTTGATTACTGACTGTGTTTTTTAATAGTGCCTTTAATGAAGTGTCCTTTTGATTTTACTTAGCAATCAGACAACACTAGACAGATGTGCACCCAAGCGAATAAATAACATCTTCAACTACCTTAGAACCAAAAAAAAAATCAACTCTAGTGATTCCTATTTGATTCGTGGTCAGGCTCTACACTTTACTCTAGTTCTCCCTGTAGTCTCTGAACAAATACTCTCAGCAACACTGTTGGAGTAAGTGATGTAATGACATACACTCTTTGGTCATCCACAAAACTGTTTGCACCAACACGGGTTGGTTTAAAGCACACAAATGATTTCTTCAGACTGGAGGCCGAAACACTGTTCAGGCATGTTAATACACCATGCTTCAAAGCTACTGCTTAAGACATATATCCTCCTGAGACTCCAGCAGAACATTTAGTCTTTTTTTGCCCTATGTGATAATAGATGACTTAAAACCATAAAAATTGTAAAATTAGTATTTTAAATTCCACAGCATAATCGATCACAGGACTATTTTAATTCGCTTTCATAAAATGTGCACATTCCCATGGCAGCCATTTTTTATACAGTGTAAGAACTACTTCTTAGCATCCCAGTCAATCAAATGACACAGCACTAGAAAGCCCAAGATGTCCTTTGTACAGTTATAAAAACAAAATATCCACTACAGAGGATGTAAGTCAGTGGGTCGAGTCTCAGGAGGTTATAATTGAAGTGTCATATCTTTCTTATGAACACAATGCATCAATGAACCGTGTACAGATGTGAATTGGGATAGAGATCCTGCATGGTTACAAGCTGCAAGTTAGGTCTTCTATATATTTTCATGCTGTTTCTGTCCTTCTGCAGTGGGAGGAGATCAGCGTGATGGATGAGCGTAATATCCCCATGCGCACGTACCAGGTGTGCAACGTGATGGAGGCCAACCAAAATAACTGGCTGCGCACAGGATTGATCCAGCGTGCCGGTGCCCGCCGTGTTTACGTAGAACTCAAATTTACACTGCGTGACTGCAACAGCCTGCCCGGTGTACCCGGAACCTGCAAAGAGACATTCAATGTCTACTATCATGAATCAGATGGAGCAGTCCCACCTCCGCCGCTACGGCATGCTCGAGAGAGCCAGTATGTCAAAATAGATACGATCGCAGCGGACGAGAGTTTCACGCAAAGCGATGTTGGGGAGCGAGTGATGAAGCTCAACACGGAGGTGCGCCACATCGGCGGGCTCAGCAGACGAGGCCTTTACTTAGCGTTCCAGGATCTGGGTGCCTGCATCGCCCTGGTATCAGTTCGCGTGTTTTATAAACGGTGCCCGCTGGCTGTGATGAACTTGGCATTGTTCTCAGACACAGTGACGGGTGGAGACCAGGCGCTGGTGGAGGTACGCGGGTCGTGCGTGGAGTATGCCGAGGAGCTGGAGGCACCACGCATGTTCTGCAGTGCAGACGGGGGCTGGCTTGTGCCTATTGGTCGCTGCGTGTGCAGGCCTGGCTTCGAGGAGATCGACGGCCAATGTCAGCGTGAGTGTTACCAAGCTTGGAGTTTTACCAGATTTTAGATTATGATTTAGATTATGTGGTGTGATGAAGTAAAATATCAAGGTTCACCTTCACAGGTCTGGGAACTGAACAGCTGAATTTATTTATTCATCTTCTATAACCACTTATTTGCTAACTTGGGGTCACAGGGTTTACAGGGTTACCGATTTGCTTTGTATATAGGGAAATATACAAAGCAAATCGGTGTAGGCTAGGTAAGGTGTGATATCTTATATATTACATACACACTATATCAGTATATTAAGAGTAACAAATGAGCAGCTTTAGCTCAGAGTAAACAAATTATTACCACTACTTCGTTCATTCATTTATTCATCTTCTAGACCGGTTTATTCCCTAATTCGGGTCAACAGGGTTCTGCTGGAGCCTAAGCCAGCTATCTGAAAGGCAAAAGGCAGGAGGGCTACACACTGGACAAGTTGTCAGTCTATTTCAGGGCCACACACACACACACACACTCACACTCCTATGACCAGTTTAGAATCACCAATATTCAGTGAGGAAACCAGAGTACCTGGAGAAAACCCATGAAGTCGTTTTTTTCCAATGCTGTTTTGTAGAAAAGTTAAACTTTTGTTAAATGCAGTATATGTAAATGATTAGATGTCTAACTCATTTAATGTATCTGGCTTTTTGCTGGATGGTTTAAAGTGGTCTGATAAATAGAAGATAAGTGAACACATAGTGGTTAAAGTATTGTGCCACTCCTGGGACCCTGAGCAACGCCCTAAGCTGCTCATTTGGATAAAGCTTTGGTGTATAGCATATTAAGTCTTGGGGATCATTATATCCAGTTTTAATGTAACACTTCATAACCAATAGCACTTTACTTAAATGTTATTATTTTTTAGTTCTGGCCCGATTCCTTACTTTTCTCATAATCACTGTATCTCCACACGGTGAGATCTCGCACATCACTCTAGACCCAGCAAGTCTGATATTTCTTTGGTTTTCCTTCCATTTCCCTTTCCATTTCCAGCATTTGGCAGACGCCCTTATCCAGAGCGACTTACAACTGAGCAATTGGGGGTTAAGGGCCTTGCTCAGGAACCCACATTGGTGGCTTGGTGGTGCTGGGAAACGAACCCCAGTCTTTCTGGTATAAGTCCAACACCTTGACCACTAGGCCACCCCTTCCCCGAACAATCGCAAACAATCACACCAACTGTTATCACCTTCTTACTCTGGTCGGCCATTCAAGTCTTATGTACAGCTATAATCTTGTCCCTGACATCCTTGAACAGCTCTTTGCTCTTGGCCATGGTGGATCGTTGGTGGAGTCGAATCGATCTGGTTGGTTACTCCTGTGGCCACGTGACTTGTTATATGGGTAACAAGTTTAAAGAGAGTTCTCCTAATCTCACTTATTACCTGTAAAAGAAGGCACCTGGGGTCCAGAATGGAATCTTGCTGATTGATTTATTTCACTCATAAAAATGCAGATCAGTTTATAACTTTTTGTTTAAATGTGTTTTTCTGGATAGTTTTGTTCCATCTTCTATACACGCTTATTCACAAACCCAGGGTCACAGGGTCTGCTGAAGCATATCCCAGTGCACATAGGGCAAAAGGCAGGGAGTACACCCCAGACAGATCGCCAGTCCATCTCAGGGCCACACGCACACAACCACACGTACTCACATTCACTCCTATGGGCATTTTAGAGTCACCAATCAACCTAATGCAAATGTTTTTGGACTGTGAGAGGAAACCAGAGCACCTGAAGGAGAACAAGCAAACTCTGCATAAAAAGACCCCAAGCCAGGGATCCGAACCCTGGACCTTCTGTTTGTGAGGCAACCGTGCTAACCACTACGCCACCGCCCCGCCCCTGGTTTTGTTGTTATTATTGCCTATGATGTTTATCACAGTTATAAACCAACATTAAAATTACAGACTGATTATTTATTTGTCAGTGTAAACGTGACATGCAGCTCTTCCACATTAATTATAAATCAGCTACCAAGCACGAGATTTACAGACCTACAACTGGAAATGCGCGGGTGGTAGCCTTTAGGGAAAGGTAGACAGATCAACGCAGTGTCTCCTGCTCCGTCATGCGTATGGTAATGGATTTAAGCACAGCTCTTTGTGTTCTCCTGTCTCTTTCATCCAGCGAGGCGCTAATGGATTCATTAAAGGGAGCTGCTCGTCTGACACCAGAGACGTTCTGTAATTGCATTCTTATTGTTGCATTTTCTACCCATGCCTGTCTGATTTTTTTTTTACTTCTTGTTTGCCTCTTGGTGTTCCCATGTGAGAGAGAGCCTATGCTGATGCTTTGTGCCTGTCACTTTGAGACCTTCGTTCCGAGGAGCCTGGCACTTTTTAAATATTCATAACCTTTCCTGGACTGGCTGAATCGAGGGCAGATGTGTAGGTGGGGGAAGGAAATGAGAGAAGGATGATAGTGAATTTTCAGCAACAAAAGAAAGTGCTAGAAATGGGACTGTGTGTGATTGATGGTGCTGTAATTAATTTGCACCTAGTTTGTAGCATGTCACCAGTCGACATGGGAGCTCCTGCTGGATTTGGAAATAGCTGTTAAAGATAATGACAGGACAGGTCCGATAAGGTTTGACTAAAGAGCTGCCTGGCTGTATATAAAATAGCTTTCTGCTCTGCAAAGAATGTAAAACCACACACAGCTTCAGGGTGAAAAAGCACCCCCCCCCCCCTAAAAAAAAAAAAAAAAAAACCCAAAAAAACTAAACTAAACATAGTCTGGTTTTCCCACGGACTCAAAAACAGAACCTCGACAGTGATGACAGCTGTATTTCTGCATTGTAGACACAGTGCACAAGAACATTGATGGAGAGAAAAAATTTTGCATGGAGAGAAAAAATTGCTTAAAAAGTGAGAGAAAGAGATAAGGAAAGAGAGAGAGAAAGAAAGACAGACAGACAGATAGACAAATTATTGTTCAACCACACATCCATCCATTTAAACAGTGGGGTTTACACCACAACCACACACACACAAACACACACACACACACACACACAGGCGCACATTTAAAAATTTACATTTACTGGAAAACATCCTAATCCACAAGAGCACATTTCATTTGTCCAGCTGAAGAAACACTTGTTTACGTCTGGTTCCCACCTTCACAGTAGGAAAATGAGCATTACTACGGAAAATAAGGCCCGAAGAACAGAATGTCATGGCTCATGTTGATTTTCCCTCTGTGGGTTGTGGAAATTTTAGTTGCGCCTAGTTTTCTGCATGGTTGCATTTCATAACTTCTATATTCACCCAAGAATAGCAGACTAAAAAAAACGACATAAGCAGTTAAATTTGGACCACATGTCATTCTGATGTTCTGATCAGTTTTCAGTCTGTGATGTATGTAATGTCATTTACTGGCTTTAATGCTAAACACTATTATTCATTCATTCATCTTCTATACTAGCTTATTTCCAAACTTTTCAGGGTAACAGGGGTCTGCTGGAGCCTATCCCAGCGCACATTGGGCGAAAGGCAGTCCATCGCAGGGTCACACACATGCATGCAAGCACATTCACTCCTATGGGCAGTTAAGAGTCACCAATCAACCTAATGCACATGTTTGTGGGAGGTAAGTTCCGCACAGAAAGACCCCGTGCCTGGGATCGAACCCAGGACAATATTATATTACAGTTGATTAAAAAAAAAAATTCTGCTTTCTTTCTTTCTTTCCTTTTTTTCCTTTCTTTCTTTCTTTCTTTCTTTCTTTCTTTCTTTCTTTCCCACAGTGATGGCTTGATGGTGCTGGGAATCTTTTTGGTATCAGTCCAACACGTTAATCACTAATCCATCCCTATCCTATCCTATCCTTCCTTCCTTCCTTCCTTTCTTCCTTCCTTCCTTCCTTCCTTCCATGATGTTTCTGTTGTCCCATCATTTGCCCTTTCCTCCCTAAAAACACCTTCAGGAAATTTTTGGCTCATTTTTGTGAAGGGTGAGCTTGTGTCACTGATGCGTGAAATAGAGTGCGTTGGTGAAGCAGTTTGGAAGACTTTTTTTCAAACAAGATCCGGAAGACTAGCGAATGAAAAATATTTGAATAAATACTTTGTGGCCTCATACCAAATAATTCATGGACCGGTACCGGTCTACAAACCGGAGGTTGGGGACCCCCTTTTTAGAGCATGTGACAAATAATTTTTTATGAAAACATAACAGGCAAAACAACAAATGTAAAATCTTTTATGTAATGAATATTCTAATAATTTATAACACGCTGATGAAACTCTTCTTTCATGCAGCTATGTGGTTTAATATAAGACTTATTATAATATAAGACTCTCAGACTAAATGTCGGAGCGAAAATAGCAGCTTTTATTGGCCAAAAGAGAGCCGGACAGATGTGCACTGTATGACAACCAATCACAAACAGTCTTTTTCCACATTACGTTTAGAGATTAAAATAAAGATCATGTCCCCACACAACAGACCAGTGAACAAACATATTATAGTTGAGAAAATTAATGAGTCTACAAACAACTTAAAGTCTGATCGGTCTTCTTATTTTATTTTTTTTCCTGAGGCTAAAAAGTTTCTTTTCTTCTTCTCTCAATCCTTTTCCAGTCTCTCTTTTGTCTTCCTGTCTCTATTAATTTTTTTGTGAAAAGGGAAACACTTTTTGATAGTTTCGTCCTCCCGACTGTTTTCCTCAGAAAGAAACTGGAGTAAAATAATATCACATTGTTCTTCTGTTGCTTCATCCCTGTTTTACATGTTTTCTAAATGTATCTTAAGCATCTCCTCTCAGCTTTACTGCAATCCAAGCTCCTCTGTTTAATGCACTGTTTCACTACAAATAAAAATGTTAACAAATGGTTAGGATGCCGAATTGCTGATTAGAAAAAAGACCAGAAAGACCACCACTGCCGGCAAGACACTTTTGGTACCCTGAGACCCAACAAGACCCACAGTTAGGTGGTGCTGAGAGTTGAACCTAGCCAATTAGAGGTCTAACACCTTAACAACTACATTAGCACTTAGCACCCCTCATAGTGTATTCCCCTCATAGTGGGCAGGAACAAGAAGTTCTATAAACACCTACTCCACTTTTTGGGACAGTGCAGAGAACATGTGAATAAAAAGGATAATTTGTTTTTTAATTGCAAAAGTTGAAATTTGTCCCTTGCTGGTAGTCTTGCTTAAAATTTGCAAAACTTTGGACGGAAACCTTCTCCTCGAGATCATTTGCATAGCTTACACAGCTGAGACTTAACACAGAGCTACAGCAGCTCTAATGTGACTGATTCTCTTAGTAAGGAGTTCCCCAATGGGTTTTTTCCTCTGCTTTTTCTCACCAAAACTGGGTCATGGCATCGTCAACACCGCAGCGCTGGGAGAAACTCTACACACTACACACTTTTGCACTGCAAGCGATAAACAAACTGCGAGGCTTGGAGCTTCACTAATTAGAGTTTGGTCTAAAATTTCAACAGCAGGAAATTGTTAGTGCCAGGCGTTAAAAGGAAGGTAGAAAGAAAAAGGTGTCTTTATAGGAGTGCACAACCCATGTTTAACATCTCACCTAGTCTTTTTTTTGTTGGTGTAAAATAATGTGACAGAAAAGAAAGAGAGAGAGGAAATGAGGGAGCGAGACGATTATGTGTACCATTATGTGTGGTCAGTGTGTGTTTGCTCATGTGTCTTCACTTTCATATGGCAGGACCTATGGGTCACTAGGGGCTAAACCATCTGGTATGTATCAGCGCTGGACACACACTAACACTTTTGTATGGGATAGTAAAGCTGTAGTAATCGCTTTCAATACTAAATCGATTCTTTATAAAACAGCTTGAAGGTTGTTTTTTTTTACATATGTAGTCCTTAGCAGGCAGTGACTCCATGCTAAGCCCATGCGTGATTCCAGGGATGCTGATGGAAAATATATACTCAAATAGCAGCCAAAACTATCAATCGTTCCGTGGTATTTTAGCACTGTGTACAGTAGGCCAAGAGGTGCAAAGCTGAACCAGTTTTTAAAATAGCAAACTTTACAAAACAAGAAAATCAAAGCAAAACACGAGAGTTAAAATGAAACACAAGAGAATCAAACTCGAAACACAAGCGAATCAAATCCAAAACACAACAAAATCTAAGCAAAACACAAGAGAGTCAAAGTGAACAGCTAAGAGTCAAATTAAAACACAAGGCAATCAAACAAAAAAAACTATAAATTAAACTGAAACACAACTAAATTAAAATCAAAACACAAATGAATCAAAGAAAAACACAAGAGCATCAAATAGAAACCCAAGAATCGAAGCAAAACAAAAAATCAAAACACAAGAGAATCAAAGTAAAAGATGAGAATTTATAGCAAAAATAAATGAAAAAAAGAATGAAACCAATAAACATGAGAATCAAAGCAAGGCAGGAGAATCAATTAGAAACACAAGAGAATTAAAGCAAAACAAAAGAAACAAATCAAAACACAAGAGAACCAAACTGAAACACCAGAATCGAACTAAAACACAGCAAAAACAAAATCAAAAAGAAACACAAATTAATCAAACCAAACCACTAGAGAATCAAACCCAGAACACAAGGGGATCAAACTTAGAAAACAAGGGAATCAAACTCAGAACACAAGGGAATCAAACCCAGAACACAAGGGAATCAAACTCAGAACACAAGGGAATCAAACCCAGAACACAAGGGAATC
>JAOTQW010000019.1:3223518-3234143 GCA_026260075.1 Sisor rabdophorus
CCCAATGTGCGCTGGGCTAGGCTCCAGCAGACCCCCGTGACCCCGGATTCGGGAAAAAGCAGGTAAAGAAGATGAATGAATGAATGAAGTCAGCGTGTATTATTTGATAAATAAAGCTGTAGTAGGGTTTGCTCTCGTTTCCCAGCGGATCTGTTGCAAAAAATCGACCTACTACGGACCAAGCAGTTTGCTGGCTTAGACATATAGGACCATGTTCTGGATTTTGTAAACCATGTGGATTTTAATGATGAAGAGCATAGGGTAATTTTTGCTGTGGGATTAATTGATGCTGTTTAGCTAAGGATGCAGAGGAAGAAGATTCTCCACTCTTCTTTTTACAAATATATGGACTATGTCCTAACTAGGTTCTCCTAACTAGGTGTGTGTATGGTTGTTTGTCTGTGTGTGGCCCTCTGATGGACTAGCCAGCTGTCCATGTGCCATCTGCTCTATGTGTGCTGGGTTAGTCTCCAGTAAACCCCTTAATTAGCAGGTATAAATGAATGAATGAAGAAAGCACTTTGTTTCCTACAGAGTTTGCAGTCTTCTCTGCTTTGTTGAAAAATGAGGACTCCCCATCTCAGAAAATCATGCATCAAAGAGACACTTTCATTCATTCATCCTCTGAACCCGCTTATTATTAACTTGGGGTCATGAGGGGTCTGCTGGAGCCTTTCCCAGCACACAGAGAGTGAAAGGCAGGGCTACACCCTGGACAGGTCACTAGTCTATCACAGGACCACAAACAGACGAACAACCACACACAAACACTCACACTCACTTCTATGGGCAATTTAGAATCACCTATTAACCTAATGTACATGTATTTGGACTGTGGGAGGAAACCGGGATTCAAACCCAGGACCTTCTTGTTGTGAGGTGACCATGCTAACCACTATGCCACCGCGCTGCCAGTATTAAGAATAATTCTGACAAATAATAATCATAATTTGACAAATGATTATTGTATTAGTAGTCGTTTTTTTGTCAGATTTTAGAAGCTCATGGCAGTGTATCCTTGGACATTAATGGTGAGAGATTATGTCTAGTTTGTTAAATGGTTTTATTGCTGCATTCAACTAATTATTTATGAGACAAGATTAAAGCTAGTGAAAAAAATGACCTTTAGAAACAGTACGAGGAGGCAGTCGGACACCATCCTCAAAGTTATGCAGACAAAACACGTTTGCAGTTGACCTTATATTAATGCAGTTCCAGAAGAAGTGGCAATATGGTAGAAGGAACACACAAGCTTTTGTGTGTCCTTTGCGATTGTCAGTAATATTTTTATTACTGCTACAATTGTGTACTTGTGATCTAAGATGAAATTGTCTTGGCAAATAAAGCAGCTTAAAAACAAAGTCTGAAGGACGCTTCATGCTTGAGACTATTTCAGCTTCGTTCACAATTGTAGCAGTAATAAAAGATTACATTTTATAAAGTTATTATTAAACCTGAAGGCTTTTAGGTTAAAGTGTAAGAAAATCAAATAAAAAAACAACAACCCAGGAATCTCAAAATTAATGGTTTAGCCCAAAAGTGACAATAGAGCTGTCCAGTCTGTGTCATTCAGCATGCCGTGATGGTGGTTAAGGTGGACATCTTGTCTTGAGAAGTAAAGCTGGGGAAATTGGCGCTGTCAGCGAGGGTTTGATGGATGATGCGGGGAAAAAATTGCCTGTGGAAGAAAAGACCGCTCCTTGGAACCGTGGAGCAGATTGAGGCTCAGAGAAATCCCACCAAGAGTGGAGAGAGGTTGAAACTCTCAGGCTCGGTGGTTTTCTTTGTGTGACCTTTATAATTGAACACTCTTTGCTGAAAGTGATGTGTGTGTGTGTGTGTGTGTATCTAAATCTACATGAGAGGATAGGTTGGATTTGATCAAGGGTGTACCAAACTCTGTGGTGCCTACAAACTGATTTGTGCTTGACAGGCAGGATACTGACCTTGGTATGAGTGGGTTTAGAGGAGGTGGTGGATATAAAGCTAATGGAACAAATAAATTTAGCGGAACGTCACCTCAGAGGCTGTGTGCTGTGATTGGCCATTAAGTAATACTCACTATGTGCTTTCTGAGAAAAATGTAATAAATAAATAAAAATGTTTTTTATTTACTTACATTTGGATTTTAATGATGTAGAGCATAAGGACATTTTTGGTGTAGGATTAATTGATGCTGTTTAGCTAAGGATGCCGAGGAAGAAGATTCTCCATTTTTCTTTTTACAAATACATGGACTATGTTCTAAGTAGGTTTTCGGTTACTGTGAATTTAGACACACAGCCTAACCAAAGCAGAGTTTGCATCTTCTCCTCACGCTTGCATGGGTACACGATACTTGCCATCGTGTGACCAATGCGTAAATGTTTTTTCTTCACTTACATTTTACATTTACGATATTCGGTAGGCGTCCTTATCCAGAGCGACTGACTAGGCGGTCCAACAGATTAACAAGTGTGCCACCACTTTGTGTCTGTAGTGTCATTTTATAATTTTTTTGCAAAACTGTTGATATAAGAATTGTTCAGCCTGAGGTCAGGGTGGATTGACCTTTGATTAGACTTTGTTCATGCAGAAAAACTAAAGAAAAATTGGCTTCGATTTACTTTATTCCTTTGCTTTTTTTCCCCTCATTTTTTTTTTTTACCAAATCCACCAAGGATTAAAACCATTTAATAAATTGCCAGGTTTATTCATGTTGACAAGACGCATACATAATATGTAACATGATTATCTTGATACGGAGTAAGATCTGATCAAGTCCTCATTATTATTTTATTGTTTTATCAAAGCCGTAAAAAGCTAATTTTTGCCTGTTATTCTACATCAATGTTTTACTTCACAGCTGCAGTTTCAGGCTGCCTCGCAGTTATGACCCCAATAAATCCCCCCCAGCTCTGTGCAGCTGTTAAAAAAAATACCACACAGATTATTCTAAGTTAAAATTTAGAAAAATGTAAAGGTTAAATATGAATTAGATCCATTTGTTTTTAATTAAAACAGTTCAACAGTTGATATTTTCAACAGGTGAAACATGTTTTTAACAATTTCAAAGCAGGAAATGGGAGGGGGGCGGGGTAGTAGTTCGCCAATCACCTCACAGCAAGAAGACCCTGGGTTTGATTTCCAGGCAAGTGGCTTGCATGCGGAGCTTATTTTCCCTCCGCTTGCGTCGGCTTACTCTGTGCACTCGGGTTTCCTCTCACAGTCCAAAAGCATGTAGATTAGGGTGTTTGGTGACTCTGAATTGTCCATAGGGGTGAAGGTGAGTGTGTGTGGTTGTTTATTTATGTGTGGCCCTGCAATGGATCAGTGACCTGTCCAGGGTGTACCCCATGCCTTTCGCTCTATTTGCGCTGGGATAGGCTTCAGCAGACCCCCATGACCCAAGTTATGAATTACAAGGCATAAATCATTTCACTGAAGCCAGAATGGGACTGAGGTAGAGAAAAAATTTTGCAAAACATGGGAAATATCAGAATCTTGGGTTTCATTATCGGTTTCAGTTTCTTTTTTTTAGCAGCATACAAACCAGCATACAAACTGAAGATCCGTTTTCGTTATTTTTTGGGATGTTCTAATACACTGCCTTTGCAACAACAGATTTAATTGTAAGCTGAAGCTGTTAGTCAAAGCCAAAATAATTGCCAGTTCGTCGCACTGTATGCATTTGCATGCATTTAACTGTTCTCTTCTATTCAATTTGTTTTGCGCTTTCAACAACAGATATCGTTTCATATCAGCTTTTCACAGACTACAGTAACACTGAAAAGTGTTAGTTTGTCCCTAACAAGCAAACCGAAGGCAACTGTGGCAAAGAAAATCTTGCTTAACGAAGCTTGCTGAATTAAGGAAGGAACTTTTAAAGGAACCGGACTCTGTAGGGAATCCCATCCTCATATTGGTGACATTGCATTTTTTTGTGATTACAACATAATGTAATGATGAAATGTAATGTAAACTGTAGCTTTGGGTGAGTAGAGCAGAGTGAAAGAGGAAGGAACCTGGTCACTGGTGCCTCAGTATCCTCACAGGGTTGTCCTCTTCTAATTGAAGGTCTAACAATGCTGTTCCAGCCTCTGGATCCCTTGAAATGGGGATGGAAACAGTTGAAGAGAAATTATGATGGCTGAACCCTATCAGTGTTTTTTAAAACTTTATAAAGATGCAACAATCTCACAACAAACACTATATGAGTCGCATCCTCTTTATTTATTTATCACTATTCGAGATATGAAAACTGGGGAGAAACCAGGTACAGGCTGGATCTGGTGTTGATGTTAAGCCCAGAATAATAAAGGAAACAGACAATTGTAGATGTCATTTGACTTACGATAAACAAATACTGTGTGTGTGTTATTGGTGGTGTTTTCTGGTTCTTCTTGACCTGATGATTGCAGCCTATAGAAAACATGTGTATGATGTACAGGAACAATAGAATCAGAAGACTTGTACGTACACTGCTTTCTTTCATCAGCCTGATAGCTAGCACAACAATCCCTCTAATATCCAGAGGTCCTCTTAATCCTCTCTGTGGATGTAGTTTTTTCTTTCGTTTACCGAGTAACAACTGATAGATTTGTTACAAGCGCTTCGACTGTAGTGCCTCTATGCTGGTGATGGATAGTTTTCAAGGTGACAGGTTGATGTCTAGTAAAAGAGGGGAAGGTTGATGTCTAGTAAACGGCTTCATTTGGTATGAATGAGATGCCTTTCAGCCTTTCCTCTGAAATATCCCTTTCTCCTCGCTTTCTTTTCCTTCCTTCCCCTCTCTGTCTCTCCCTTTCTCTCTTTCTGTCTCTCTCTTTATCTTCATCTCTTTATCTCTTCCTCTCTTCCTCTTTATCTCTTTGTTTCTCTATCTCTCTGTCTCTCTCTCCCCCTCTCTTTCTTTTCTCACCCGCTCTGTTTCTCACCCTCTCTTGTTTTATTGCCTTTCTTCATTCTATACAGTCGTAAATTGTTTCTTAGTCTTTCCAATCCCCAGTCAATCTCACACTTTTTCTTGGCCCTAGGCTTTATAGGCAGGTACTATTGATTACCTGTTTCTGAAGAGGCAAAAATTACAGACATCTAAATATTTGATGAGTAGTTTGGCTTGAGCTAGCAGAAACTGGTTCCTGTTATTGGTCTCATTGGCCTGTCCAAAGCTATTCATCTAACCCTGTAGTTTTACAGAGGAGAAGACATTATTTTGGTAATACTATTTTCCTCATACTGGGATGGTGATGGCTCAGTGATTAAGGTGTTGGACTGCTAAGTGGAAGATCAGGGCTTGGTTTTTTAGCACCACTAATTTAGCACCAACTGGGCTCTGGCCACAATTTAGTCATCTGAGACAAATTTTGACATTCTAAACATGGTTAGTTCGACATTCACACCGACTGACGATTTATGGGGCAGTGGGGCAATGGTGGCTCAAATGCTTTAGGCACTGAGTTATGGATTGCAAGACCTGGGATTAAGCACCACCACCACCAATAAAGAGCAGGAAGACCTGGGTCCAAAAATGTGGACTTAAATTATTTGTACAGTTATACGTCTGTGCGCTCTGGTTACGCCATCAGTGTCTGGTTATATTATAATGAAGGTATTTTTATGTGTTGATTTTTGCCTTTGAAAAGGTTTAACTTTAAAGTCAATTCGCTATCCGTCCGAGAACCCGAAGCCGTTATCCCCTTACTGTAGACTAGAAAATGTTAAGTGGTGTAATATTTGGCGTATAGTGTCTTAACCTCTTTCTGGAAAGAAGCCTTTCAGTCTTTTCACAGGCTTGCTGTCAAACGCAGCTCAAAATTATTTCCTAGGGCTGCTGTTTGCGTTTGTTCTGCTGTTAGCGACCAATAGGTGGCTGGTACTGGTAGTGAGGTGATGGTTTTGGCAGTCTTTACAGAGGTTTCATGATTTCTTAAATCTGTAAGCTTTGCCAGGGAGACGTGAGGAAACCACAAAACACACACAGCTGGAAATATCTGGCTCTAGTTTTACTCCAGTAAGTTTTGACTGTAAGTTATAGCCCTAATGCTTCTGGGTACTGAAAATCCAACTTATTGTTGCAATTTGTAATATGATTTTATATTGTATTATATTAAAGCCAAGGAAGCTAGTTTTTAGTTTAGCGTAGTGCTAGATCTTAACTACAGGTTGTCCGGAAAGTACTAACATAGGTGGAATTTGGCTAGATTTTCTTTTTGAACCAAAGAATGCAATAAATTAAGTGTTATTCTTTTGTCTTAGGAATTTCGAAAGGCTACCTGGCAACAAAAACAACCAAACTAAAAATGAAAAATTGGAAAGCAAGTATTATCAGTTCCCTTTGTGTGTAGAAAATTGGGAAAAGCTGTATTTGGGTCACAATCGCTTGCATCACAGATTTATGCCACATTAAGCACAAAACTGCAGAGCTGTGGGTTAATTTAAGGCAAAGTGTGTGTGTGTGTGTGTGTGTGTGTGTGTGTGCATGCGTGTGTGTGAATGGTTGATAAAAGTAGCAGAAGTGTTTAAAATAAATGTGAAGATTTAATGGGTGACTATGTTATTGATGACAGTTAATAGTGTTTTCATTGGTGGAAAAACTCTGCCGGTTTGTGCCGGATGGCAGAATTACGAGCTGTTGGATTTCACACCAAGAACTGATCAGTTCCCTCTTTATGAATTTAGGTCTCAGTTGCGGTGGTGTGTATTGACATGAAAGCACATATTAGCAGTAGCAACAAGGTGGCCGTTGGGTTTTTGGCCAAATTTGCTTAGTTTTGCTTGCAGGTTGGAAGAAGCAAGTCAGAATGTGATGTTCGCCAAATCACTTAAAAGTATATCATCGAAGTGATTTAATTACAGATGTCACCGAAAGCCAGCAAAAGAAAAATGCAGGCTAGCGTCTGTCTCTTTCTCAGGCGTCCCATCAGCAAACTGTTGGCTGAACATCTAATGCATATAACATACAGAGCCTGGCAATACTTTCAGAATTTTAGAAGGTCTGGACTTGCCCAAGATGTTTTTAGCCTCGTGTTTAGGAGCTTGAAAGTCCATTTCATTTCAAGGTTTTTACATAAACAGGAAAATCAACCATAAAGGATAAACCATAAATTTTACATCATATCCTTTCATTTATTCATTCATTCATCTTCTGTACCCGCTTATTCCCGAACTTTTCAGGAAACATGTACAATAGCGTGATTGGTAAATATAAATTTAGTGTGGGGCGGCACGGTGGCGCAGTGGTTAGCATGGTCGCCTCACAACAAGAAGGTCCTGAGTTCAAATCCTGGTCATGTGTTCTTTCTGTACGGAGTTTGCAGGTTCTCCCTGCGCTGGTGTGGGTTTCCTCCGGGTACCCTGGTTTTCTCCCACAGTCCAAAAACATGTGCATTAGGTTAATTGGTGACTCCAAATTGCATGAGTGCGCGCGCTTGTTTGCGTGTAGCACTAAAATTGACTATCCAGGGTTCTTTCGCCCTTTGCGCACTGGGATAGGCTCCAGCATTACCCAGAGTTTGGGAATAAACGGGTATAGAAGATGAATGAATAATTGCTAATTTTTGCCCTTTTTTGTGGAGCAATATGGGAAAAATTACAAATTAAGGGATTTTTTTCATGTTACCTCGTACATGTGCACTTATCAGAGCTCTGGCAGCCCTTTCCATTTCCTAGCTCATGCAGGAGGCGTGGTGGCCTTCATTAGGCTTCTCTTTTCCCCTGAGAGTCACCTCATCTCACACAATAAGATTTATAGGCAATAATTTCAAACACACAGGAAGATGCAGGACATCTGCATAAATTTCCAATGCATCATTCTTCCGAGGGCATATGAAATGATAAGTTGCTGTTGTGGGCCAGGGGGAAGGGAGGATTGGTTTGAGGGGGATTAGCAATACACAAGCGATGGCAGTGATAAGTTGCTGATCTGGGGTTGGGGGCTTCTGGTGGTGGCAGTTAATATCGTATAGATGTCAGCAGCAGAAAGAATCGAAAATGCAATTGGGAGTGGCAGAAAAAAGATTTTAGACTCATCCAATCACATTATGCAATATGTAATTACCAGCTTGTAGGAATGAACCTTAAAACCACTTTACCAGTAAAGAGATTAATCTCGGAGTCGATCTCATTATGAAAAACGGGTTTTGGCGTTATTTTTAATCTGCTGCTGAGGCTGTTATTCATGGAGCAGACTGTAAAGCGTTTAAACAACTGATCAAAAAATCACACAAAAAATAAAGTTCAGTTTCCGACAGAGTGAGCCGTGTGGGGTCAGTTTTACAATCACGCCTCTCCATCACGGTCCGAAAAATCCGCCCGGGGGCATTTCGCTGTGCCTGATGAGATGTGACATGTTTGAGATGCGTTTGCAAAAATTTAGAGGTTGCTCTTAGTGCTTCGGCAGCATAGAAACCCTTTACGCCATCCCTGAGGGCCACTCAAATGATTACACATATAGACACACTCACACACACACCATTACACACAAGGGCTTTTTCATAACTACAGGTGCTTCTATCGGCGTAGGTTTTTCAGGTTTGCAGGTTTTGCGTACCTCCGCAGGACTGACAGAGCGCTGCACATTCTCTTTAATGATTTTCCTTTTGCTCTTTCCTTTCACCCTCAGCCTGTAGACCTGGCTTTCACAAGGCCTCAGCCATGGACGCGTACTGCATGAAGTGTCCGCCACATAGTAACTCTCATCAGGACAAGGCTTCAGAGTGTGTATGCGAAAGAGGCTACTACAGAGCCGAAACGGACCCGCGCTCCATGGCCTGCACGCGTAAGCTCCTTAAATGCATCTTCTTTTAAGCACTTTTTAAAAATGTTCATAACTTTTTCTTTACGCTACACCACATTTGCACATGTGCACTTTAATCACTATATTAAATGAATAAGGTAATGACATGAATTTGGTAAAATGTGGAAAAGAGGTGAAGAAGCGAGTGTAAGCAGGTTGGAATGGGTGGAGAAATATGTCAGGAGTGATAGGTAGGAGGCAAAGGGGAAGACCAAAGAGGAGGTATAGGGATGCAATAAATGAAGACATGAAGTTTGTGGGGGTGAGCAAGAAGGATGTAGAGAATAGGGCTAGGTGGAGACAGGTGATTTGCTGTGGTGTCCCCTAAATGGGAGCAGCCGAAAGGAGAAAAAGAAGTTATATAAGTTCGATATAAAATTAGTTGGCAGACCTCTGAAAGGAATTTTATAAATAGTTAAATATTTCCAATTTTTTTTTCTATCAATAAGTATAATAAACATGTCTCATGGAGCAAGAACGAGAACTTAACATTTGAATATCTCATTAATATCCTATTAATTACAATTAATATCCTATTAATGACAATCTTTTTGCACATTTTATTTCAGTTATTACAATTGCCTATGTCAATAATAATAAACTTTTGATTTATTGTATATGTAAATATTTATTCACATATTTTGCCCTTATTTCTCAGCTAGGACAGAGACGATATTGAGTGAGGTGGGACAAGGTAGTGGGTTGGGGGGGTGAAGAAATTCTATAAGTTATTACATAATACCTACCTTGTTATTACATCTTAATAATCATTGCATAAATTATGAAAACAATAAGAAAAATTGTGGACGAAGTAAAAGTATAAGAAGGTGATCCGTCATGGTGGTTCATAGACCTTCTGGACATAAATTAATATTGCATCATAAGCATTGTGTATGTTTGCACATGTGTTACAGGCCCTCCGTCTTCACCAGGTAATCCCATTTCCACAGTGAACGAGACTGCAGTGACTCTGGAATGGAGTCCACCACGGGACACTGGGGGCCGAGGTGACGTAACCTACAGTGTTCATTGCAGGAAGTGTTTGGGCGCAGTAAGTGTGATGGGTGAGAAGTGTTTGCCATGTGGCAGCAGTGTTCACTTCAGTCCTCGCCAGTTTGGCCTGACTCACCCCAGAGTTCAGGTCAACGAGCTCCAGCCTCGAACCAACTACACTTTCATCATCGAGGCAGTGAATGGAGTGTCTGATCTCAGCCCAAGCCATCGACACTCTGTTAACATCAACATCACCACCAGCCAGACAGGTCAGCTCTACACACACACACACACACACACACAGTTTGGCACATTTAGCCTCACAGAAAAATATATTGAAGGGAAGGAGGAACCGGTTAGTAGGGGGAGTCTGAAAATAAAGAGTCCTTTGAAATTTACTTAACAAGGACACACAAATAAAGCATTCTTACCAATAAGAGCCACCAATCACAAAAATTTTAAGCGAGGGTAGGCAGCCATTCTGTCAAATTACTGTACCAATAAAATACTGTAAATATACACTATACTGCCAAAAGTTTGCTGTCCCTCACCATGTGGTCCGCACCAAACTGTTGCTAGTAATATGGCAGCACAAAGATGTCTAAAATGTTTTTGAACTAAGAGACTCCAACACTGTTCCAGTGTGACAATGACCCTGAGCACAAATCCCCTGAAGTCCATTATCAGATGCTGGGTTATTATTTGAGTAAAATAAACACCAGTGTTCAGCACAAAGTCCTGATCTTAACACCAATTAACACCTTTGGGATAAACCGGAATGCCGATCGCACCCCAGACTTTCATACCTGACATTAGTGTCTGATCTCACTAATACTGTTGGAGCTGAATGAGGAGA
>JAOTQW010000019.1:3238237-3254685 GCA_026260075.1 Sisor rabdophorus
TCACTCCTATGGGCAATCAACCTGATGCACATGTTTTTGGACTGTGGGAGGAAACGCAAGCACGTGGAGAAGATGTAAACTCAGCACAGAAAGGTGAAACCCCAAGCCCGAGATTCGAACCCAGGAGGCGACCATGCTAAACACTGCGCCACCGCGCTGCCCCACTTTCAGGTCATATCAAAGGACATTTATGCTGCATGCATCATGTGACCAAATTCCATTTTTTTTCTTCAAAGTTATACAGATAGGATGCGACTCATAACAGTGTAAGCTGGAAAAAAAAGGCACATGAATTCTAATATTTTCAGTGGGATTGTGGTTATAAATCAGACACGTACATTAATGTCTGCAGTGTAAACAGACAGATCTGATTTTCACCTCAAGCGAGTCTGAAGGTCATCGAATAAACAACGATGGCACGTGACGTCAAGTCCAGATAATTGACAGTAAACACTTAAAAGTGATATAAAAATTGTGCAAATTTACATGTTTATGCTTTATTTTCGGTCTTACTTGATTTAGAATCAGCGAGACCAGAACTACACAGTACTGAAGACCAAATCCAACATCATGACAGTGGAGGGCCTGAAGCCGGGTACGACTTACGTGTTCAGGGTTCGAGCTCACACCGACGCAGGCTACGGTAGCTACCAAGGAGAAATCGAGCTAGAGACGAGGCATGAAGGTGAGCTTGAGTTTTACACTAACAAGTTTTAGCGGTTTTTTTTTTTTTTTACGACGGTATGTAATTATTTCATTCTGGATGTTAAATAGTTGAAGGTTTCCTATTTTTTTCTTATTTCTTTTCTTCCTGCTTTTTCATTTTTTTTTCTGATATATGTGACAGCAAACAGTGGCGAGGCAAAGATATAATTAAAAACCACTGAAAGTGCTAACGACGACTGATAGACTGCAGCTTTACACGTATCATTTCTCGAACGATTTCCAGTTCCTAGTGGAACAACCCCAGCCACGCTTCACTGTGAACCTTTGTTTTTCTTTAGTAAAACAACACAATGCTTGCAACAGTTAATCTCATACAATTGTAAAATATTAATGAACTGATGATATCTTGTCAACCAAAATTCCGCCAGTCCCCAGGGTCACAAACACACACGACTGCAAAGCAGCTGCTTTCATTTTTCCACCGTGATTAAATTTTTTTTAGCACTAAGCAGGTCCCACGTTGTAACTAAATGCTGTGTACCTTACACACACAATGGGTGTTCGCTGGATGTATTCACAAGAAGAAGGTCATGGGTTCCATTCCTGGGTTCAGGATCTTCCTGTTTTTCTGGAGTTTGCATGTTCTCTATGGCGATTTCGTGGGTTTCCACCAGGTACTCCGGGTTTTCTCCCACAGTCCAAAAACATTGTTTAATTGGTAATTCTGAAATTGCCCATAGGAGTGAATGTGAGTGTGTGGTTCCTGTATGTGGTTTTGAGAGGGACTGGCTACTTGTCCAGGGAATAACCCTGCCTCTCACCCTATGTGCGCTGGGATAGGCTCCAGACGACTATATGTCTTCAGTGACTTCATGAGTTTCATCTGTCATTTTTACAAAGTAAAGTAAAAAGTTTTACTGTACAGTTTGTTAAGCTTACATTTGTCCCTTTAAAGGCTGTAAGGTTTAAGGGGTAAGAAAATAAAGTGCTTGGTAATAAGTGGAGTGTTAAGGGAATAAAAGGCTTGTAGGGTTAATGGAATAAAAAGGGATTCAGAAAAAGATGGGATGTAGGCTCTAGGAAATATGACAGGATGTAAAATTTAGGGAATAAGAAGGGGTTTAGGAAGTAGGGTTTAGGGAACAAAAAGAGTTGAAGGGATTTAACTAATTACCAGAGGGTACCCGGGGAAACCAGCGCAAGAGCAGGGGGAACATGCAAGCTCCGCACAGAAAGACCACTTGCCCGGGAATCTAACCCTGGAACTTCTTGCTGCGAGTTGACCACTGCGCCATGCTTACCACTATGCCACCATGCTGCCAGTAAATAAATGTCCAAATTTTATTTTGCTACAGTGTATGCCAGCTGGATTTGAACCCGGGAGCCCCTCTAAACCACTACAGCTCGGCGATGGACTTTTTCTTATTTAATTCTAATTATTTTAATTGTTTGACAAGGTTTATTTTTCTCAGTTTCCATCATTTCATTTTATTTTTTTCACTAAAGTGCTGGACAATTTCCACCATGAAAAAACGCATGAAAATCTATGTAAGCCGTTGCACAGCCGAATGTGGACGTAACGTTTAAATTGAAGTCACTAACCCGTGGAACTGATAGAGGGTTGGTATATCGAGTATTACTCCTCAGTCCAGGGTATAAGCATCAGTGCTAAATCTGACTTTTGGCTGATGAGCGTTAGTAATAATAACGCCAGCTGTTTTTTTCTGACAGACATTTTGGCAGTGGGTGATCCAAACCAGAAGACTATCTTGGCTGTGTCCATTGCTGCTGGTGTAGTACTCTTCATCCTTCTGGTGGCCTGCTTTGTGGTCAGTGGCAGGTAAGAGATAACTCGATTTGTTTAGCTGTGTTTGTGTAATAATTTTGAAAATGTAGTGTGTTATGGTTGGTGTGACCCACCCAGGGCTCTGACATCAATCTTACTGAACAACTAAGATAAACGTTTGTGCCTGAACAAACTAATCATTTAATGGCTGAAGGAGAAAATCCCAACAGACATGTTTCCAAGTGAATGGAAAGCCTTTCCAGATGTTTGGGGGTTATTATACAAATTAAAGTGAGATCTAAATCTCGAATGGAAGCGATGGTCTGGTTTCTGGCATGAACGCAGCGCTACATCCCAATTATATAAAAATTATAACATACGGCTATAGAAATCTGAGACAAATACTTTGAAAGTGATACTTTGCCACAAAAGCTGAATCTCATGTACATTTGGCTGAAAATTTTTATTAGTGTGGGCCGTCAGGGTCAGTCAGTCCTTTTGTGGTGGTCTAAACACTATCTGAATCACTGACCCACAGTCTAAATACTAATATTTGTTTTATTAAATTGTATAAATTTATTTCCAACAGTTTAATCGCTTCATTTCTTAGTGTTCTTCTTGCTGCACTGCTTCCAGTATGTGTATGTGTATGTTAGATTTCTTTGTCCATTCAGATTTCAGGTTCCATGTGCTGCCATGTTTATCTAACCTGCCTTTAAAGCATCGGTGGTGCTGCCTGTGGAACTTGAAAGAAACAGTCCAACTGCTAATAAAGTTAACCAATCAGATTTCGCTTACTGGCGCAGAATAACGTCAGCATTTTCCTATCGTCTGATTGGTCAATCAGAGCAAACCATGTCTGTAGGGACACATCTGGGCACATTAATACAACTAAATACTGATTTTTACTGCCACAATGGCTGCTGGAGAAACAGAACTTAACTTAATAAGTGTGTTTAAGCTGGACTTTTTTGGAAAAGTTAGACATGGTTAAGAAAGTTCGGCTAACCCCAAAGATAGCTTGTCCCAGCATGGGAAAGAGTTTATTCACCCCATTCAGCCCCATGATGCTGACCAGTAAAATAAAATGACAGCCTTTACATTTATAAAATATATTTTATTTAAATTGTTTTATGTTTTTTGTGATGCTATTGGATAAATATTGATTTTGCACATCTCCAGATGTTGTAGGCGGTACAGTTGTGATTGTAGTATAGAGGTTTGGAGTTAAGTTAACAGGCTTTCTTGTTTTAATAATAATGTCTCTCTGTCTGTAATTTTACATGGGGTTATATTTTGTTTTTTTATAGTATCGATGGTTTTTAGTGATAGTGGTGGTATTAAGAGGTGCATCAGTCAGGTAAAAAGTTACAGAAGGCCCAGGTAGCAAATGCATAGCCCACCACTGGTAATATAAAAGTGTGTAGTGCAAATTAAGGGAAGAGGATCTAGCAATAAATATAAATTGTTTAACGCCATAAATAAGAAGATCACGTGACTACAGATGGATTCCATAGTTTACTTCCCTGTGCTGCGGTGAAGTGGCTGAGATGGTCATGGTTTCAGGAGCTAGATTTAAAATCTGTTTAGAAATCAATTTAGCATTTTAGAAATCAATAACTGATGCACTATATGGCCAAAAAATATTTGCTTACCTGCTTTGACTTGCATATAAAATTAAGTGACATCCCATTCCTAATCCATAGGGTTTAACATGACGTCCGTCCATTCTTTGCAGCTATAACAGCTTCAACTCTTATGTGAAGGATGTTCTTTTCAAAGCATTTCGGAGGTCACACACTGATGTTGGACGAAAAGGCCTGGCTCTTAGTCTCCGCTCTAATTCTTCCCAAAGGTGTGCTATCAGGTTGAGGACCTGTGATAAGATGCCACCTGGATTTCTTGCACAGGTGGTATCCTATCACAGGTCCAGGCTGAAATTTACTGAGCTCCTGAAAGCCACGCATTCTTTCACATATGTTTGTGAAAACAGTCTGCATGGCTAGGGGCTTGATTTTATACACCTGTGGCCATGGAAGTGTTTGGAACACCTGATTTCCATTATTTGGATGGGTGAGAGAATACTTATATATAGTAACACAGTGTACTTTGATTAGAGCCCACAATACATTTTGTATTATGAAATCATTGAGTAGATTGCTAAAAAATCACCGGCAAGCTACAGATGAAGCTGAAATGTACACAATATTAAAGGGTCTGAAATATAAACAAGTACTCAAGGAAAAAAAAATTGGCAAGGTCCTCGATTGCAGACAGCAGCCCACGGGGATGAAAGCAAACACTCGAGAAGCCAAACGAGAAAAAAAAGGTTTCTACATGACTAGCAGCAACGTTGGTCATTACATGAAAATAAAATGGAAATGATCAGAGAAAAGACAAAAGGGGAAGCAGATACAACAAGAGAGAGAGTGGGTGAGAGACAAAGAGAGAGAGACTAGAAAAGAGAGGAAGAAAAAAGTGAGAGAGTGTGCAGGAGAGATTGAGCGAGAGTCTGGGAGATAGAGAGAGACAGAAAGAAAAAGAGAGAGACAGACAAGAGGGAGAGTGAGAATGTGCAAGAGCGAGAGAGAGAGACAGATTGAAATGGAAAGTGTTTAGATAACACAAAGGAGAAGCTGGTTTTGATGTCGGTTGCACTGATCAAAGGTCACATGATGCCTTTCTTCTTTCAAAGGATGCTTTATCAGATTCCCATCTTTAAATCCATTTCCATTTTATGATGTGGCTTTTTAGAGCTGCTCCTAAAGTGCATCCTTCAGAGCGCTATAGGATCACATAATACTGGGTGTTGTAACTTAGAACCCGTAGTGATGCTTTCGTGGGATCCTTATGAAAGCAATAAACAAAAGGGTTGGATTCCTTCTTGGAGCAAAAAGTTGCTCTTTGCAGCGGGGACGTTAATGCAGTGTGACAGCTTCAAAGAAAAGTCCAGGCCAGTGTACGGGTAACGGAGGCAAAGCCAAACACTTTACTGCGCTCATCGATTGGCTCGGAATTCTACAGTGTGGTCTGGATTTAGATGGATATTTAATATGTAGTCGTTCCTTCAGGTCTTTCCAAACTCTTGGGAAAGGAGAAGCTTTTATTTACTGAGATTCAGATCTAGGATTTGGGCTGTGTACTGGTAAGGACCCCATAATAAAATAATCATGGTGCACGGGTCACGATACAAAAGATTTATTGTAATGCATTGTACATTGCAGTACTTTCACATTTAAAAAAATATATTTATTTATTTATTCATCTTCTATCCCCAAATTCTGGGTCTCAGGGGTCTACTGAAGTCAATCCCAGCTCTTTGTAAATGCCAGGAGTACACTTCGGGCAGGTCGCCAGTCCAGAGCCACACAAACACTCAGAATCACCAATTTGTCTAACGTGTTTCTGAACTGTGCGAGGAAACCAGTAAACCCAGAGTAATCCCACACAAGCACAGTGAGAACATGCAGACTCTACACATTAAGACGCCTGCTGGGGAATTAAACCTGGGACCTTTTTCCTTTGAGATTATTTCTAACCACTGAGCCATCGTGTTGCCTGCTAAAAGAAATAAGTTGTGTTTTATGCGATAATTCTAACTAAATTGTCAATTCTTGAAGGAGACATTTTTTACAATTGGAAACCTGGTAATTATCATTTAGTTTGTCTTCTCCATGTCTAGCTGTATTCAGGAAAAAAAAAAGGAAAATAGAAATTGCATGTCACTGGCTGGAGTGGTTTTTGATTGTCCGTCTGGAACTGTCCATGTTGCCGAGCAAACATCTGTGCAAACTGATGTCCGAGTCAACATTTTTCAATGTTTTGAATTCCAGAACAATCCAAAATCATGATATGGTCTGGATGCAGCTCAAACGAATCATTATAAACAAGCACTAAAAACCTCTGCTACGGGCTATACAATGTAAACAAGCTTCTTTTCTGTTGATATGGTCTGTTTAACCTTTATGAGATGATGTATTAAATGAAAAAATGGACCAAACATATGGCTTGAATTATGGTCATGATGAGTAATGTCTGGAGATGTCTGGAAGAAGAATCTAACACTGTTACACATACAAAATTCTGTCAGTCAGACAGAAATAAGCATCAAGAAAGTAGACTTTGATATAATAATGAATTTTAGATATTGATATCCACCTTTATAAAAACCAGGAATCACCTGTGTTTTGATGAATTTAGGTTTACATGCCCTACTAAACCAATCATTTCTTATAGCCAAAATAAAGTGATATTTCAGCAATGGTGTGGTGGTGTAGTGGTTAGCCTAGTCACCTCACGGAAAAAAGGTTCCCTGGTTTGATTCCTGGGCAAGGGATTCTTCTGTGCGTGCTTGGTTGTTCTCCCTACACTTGCGTAGGTTTACTCAGGGTACTCCAGTTTCCAACCACAGTCCAATAATATGTACATTAGGTCAATTGATGATTCTAATCTGACCATAAGAGTGAGTGTAAGTATGCATGGTTGTTTGTCAATGTGTGGACCTGCTATAGACTGGTGAAGTGTGTATCCCTGACTCTTGCCCTATGTGCTTATTTCAATTATTAAGGAATAAGTGTGTATAGATGATGAATGAATGATTAAATGAATGAACTCGTCGTTGTCTCAATTTATTTCTTTGGCTTTTAGGCTGAACCACCATTTCTTTGTCCCCTATCCCCCAACCCCGATAAACCTTATAATCTTTTGAATTCCGAATACATTGCTCCTCATTTTTTGAGCATTTTTTCACTTTCCCGTTCTCAGTTAGCTCTACGATTATTCACTGTCTGTGGCACACAAAAACAATAACTTTGTCAACACATCCACAGCTCTGCATTTGCACCTGCAACTGTCACCTGCAGATAAAGGCATTCATGCAGACGGTGACAGACAGACAGGGATGAAAGAAATCCATCAGAAAACAAAAAGAACAAAACTGGGTCAAAAAGCATTCCGAAAACGTTTCTCAGTATGACATTTCCAGCCAAACAGGGAATGTGTTAATTGAACTCAGACAATCATTTTCTCTTTTTGTCCATGTCTAAAATATGTCTTTAATCGGTGGCTATTATTTGAGTCAGCACCTTCTACCCACATTAGTGTGATATGACGAGTGGTCAGGAGAAGGCATGCATATTTACAACTTTGGGCAGAACCTCCTGGGCTTTCACAGTTTTGGGGGTAGTGTTTTATCAGTGTGTGTGAGACTGCAGTATGGCAGCTGCAGGGGAGGGTTTTTTTGTGGCACCTTGGGGGTGTGAGGGTAAAATAGGAGTGTGTTGGGTTGTTAGCAGGGTCGATTTATTCTCACTGATTACCACATGCTTCAATCAAACACACTGCCTTCAACACCCCTTTTTACACATCTACCCCTGCTCACATCATTGACTGCACCCTCAAAGCCCCCAGCCATGTAAAAGCATGTCCATCCATTAGCTTTGCACATTGCACTTACAACAGAGAGAGGGAGATAAGCACAGATGCACACTAGGACTCAGCCACGGATGGTTCGCATTGCCTGCTGGACAGGTCTCTCTGGGACCCCCTCCGTTCATTAAAAGCAATGAAGGGGAACGTAAACAGACATGTATCCTTAAACCCCCCGTTTGTGCTGAAACGGGTCCCGAAAGCCCCAGCTGTGCAGCAAGATGCAACAGGACAGATTAGAGGGGAAAGTGGGATGGTAGATCTTTCCATCCCAGCAGTCTCTTATTATGTAATTGACCCCCAGAGCTCTAGTGCCCTGCCTGAGGCTCTTATGTTAAGCATGGACTGCTGCACTTCTGACACTTACTGATCAGCCGTCAATGGTTCTTTTGCTGGTTACTGTTGGACGTAGACGTTGGAAACTTGAAATAGTGGTGAATGGTGAATATATAAATATATATAATGACTTTTTAAATCCTGCATTTGATAATTTTTGAGGTATAATAAAAGGGAAATAACTGTAAAAAAAGAACCATCATTGCTTTCGCATGGTTGACTGCAAAGAGGTTGTGTTAGATACTCTCACACGAAAAAAAAAGTCTCACACTGTACCTAGGTGTTTATAGACACCAATTTTACACACAGGACTGTGTAATAAACAGACATTTTTGCTAATGTTATAATTTTCAGTAAATCTAATCTTTAGCTAGCTAGTCTTCATATAAGTGTTGTTATATTTTAAAGCCCAAATTATTTACCCATTATATTGGGTAAATGACCCTATTTTTCCCACATAAGATCAGCTTTGCGCCACAATTTGGTTGTTAAAATCGAATTTTTTTAGACCCTTGAAAGATTCCTGGTTTGACATTTTCACTGACGGCAGATTAACGATCATTTATCAGTAATAATTTTTTGCTACAACTAAAATTTTGACCTTTACCTGCAGTGTGGCCTCCTCCACAGCCAGCATTAAACTAATTGGAGCTTGTGTGGGACCTATTGTCAAGCAAGGACCCTGGCCCATAGATTTTTAGCCAGGAGACTGTTCTTCCACCTTACATATATCTGTCAAGGATACCCCCAGGGCCAGTGCCTTGGAGGCTGCCATACCCTTAATAGAGGGAGCTAAGAGCCCCTCCAGGACTGGGAGGCTGGTGGCCTTGTTAGCTATAGATATGGCCTCAACAACCTGATTATCGTCTTTTCAGTGTGTCTATCAAAAACAACATATCCCAGTGCCTCATGTGAAAGACACTGATAAACCGTAATTAGCTGCATGCGATTCAGTGGTGGCGACTTTGCATTACCATTCATTTAACAGTAAATATTCAGGCTTATGCAAGTTTTGAGCCTCCATCCTGTGGGAGTAGATATAGAGCACTTTCTCCAGCTGGTTCCTAACAGAAGGCCGAAGCTCAGCGCTGAAGTTCATCTGCTGTCACCCAGATGGGCCTCTTTTCTTCAAGATGACCAGTCACTGACCATCTCCATTTTGCCATTTAATTATTATGCTCCGTCAGGCTTTATAATCCAACTTTACCACCGAGCTCTATTGAAATTTGTCGTGTAAAGAGGAAGCAAGCAAGTGAGAGGATTAAGGGAATAATGAACAAGTTATCAGTTTTAAACCCTGCTTACTTCATATTTATATTTAATTCATGACTTTTTGTGTTAAACGGATGATATCTAACGTGTCCAGCTTTTAATGTATTTCAGATAAGGATCAGACATTTACTTGCTAGATACATTGAATATCAGTGGCTATGTGGCTAAATGTTCCTCATCGAAGATCACATACTTTTATAACAGTCTCTCTCTCTCTCTCTCTCTCTGAAGAATTTGGTCTTAGATGTTGAATTCTATGGATTATTCGGTATCATATGTCTTTTTTAGGCACTGTGGCTACATCAAAGCAAAACAAGACCCCGAGGAGGAGAAAATGCATTTCCAGCATAGCCATGGTGAGACACTTCAATTTCTCCAAAAGCTCTGGGAAAGAAGCTTCAGTGCTTTTAATAACCCCAGAGCTTACATTTGTGTCTTTTAACATTTTCCAGCTTACTTTAAGAATAAAACTTTTTTAAAATCTGAAAAATACAAACGTGGGTTGCCTGGAGCTGGTTAGAACAGACACGCTGTAATTTGACTCTGTTGTTTAGTAAGTGGGCAGACAGAGAACATGCTTCTTTTAGCAAGTCACGCATTTGTTTGTAAGTGAAGGCTCTGTGTGACGAAGCCCCCCCTCCCCTCCCGTTCAGTCTGCTGATAAATTATGCTGCTGATCACTCCAGTTACCTAATGTGTGTTTTCTCTAATGACACTTTTCCTGTCTGACAAAGACAATGCTTAATGAGGTTGCAAATGCGGCGCAGCGGTCTTTTAGGAAAATTGATAGTTCACTAAACAAACTGACTATGGCAACATGTCCGTTATCTTAACCCTGCTGCCTTTCCTCTGTGATTTACAGTTCCGCTACCTGGAAGCAGAACTTACATTCATCCTCACACGTATGAGGACCCAAATCAGGCAGTACGCGACTTTGCCAAAGAAATCGACGTCTCCAATATCCGTATAGAGCGAGTGATCGGAGCTGGTAAGGTTAAGCCATTTCTTTTACATATCTATCTCATATCTGCATAGCTATAAGAATGAAAAAAAATGACAAAGCTAAACTTTTGCCCTTGTGCTTTACTTCAGGTGAGTTTGGGGAGGTTTGCAGTGGTCGTTTGCGCCTGCCCAGTAAACGAGAGATCCACGTAGCCATCAAGAGCTTAAAAACCGGCTACACGGAGCAACAGCGGCGGGATTTCCTGAGTGAGGCAAGCATCATGGGCCAGTTCGACCATCCCAACATCATCAGACTGGAAGGAGTTGTGACCCGATGTGAGTTTTAGTCTCATGTTCCATAAGTAATACACATACACAGCAGAGACTTAAATGCATTTGGATATTTTATATGAATTGAAATCAGAGTGTTTGTAAGTGAGTCACTCATGCAGGAAACTTTCACTGTATGTCTATAGAACCCGATTTGATTCGATTAAAATGTTAAGAGTAAAGATTTACAGAGTAAATCTAAAGTCCTAGAATTTATCAGCATTGGAATCTGAGGGTCTGCAAGAAAGTCACACATGCAGGATGCTTTTAGTGCGTGTCTAAAGAACTCGATTAGATTTACAGCAGAAGTGAGAAAACTGGAGGTTCGGTCCTTGAGAGTCGGTGTCCTTCAGAGTTTAACTCCATCTTGCCTTCAACAGCTACAACTCCGGACACCGAGTTTGGTCACTCCTGATTTACAGCATTAATACAGTAATATTTTTTTTAGTGACGCTACTAATTCTTGAGCAGTAAACTTAAAAAAATTATTTATTGCCAGTACAAAAAAATACAACATTTAAACAGGATGGCTTGTGGCATGAAAACAGATCTCTGAATGTCAATAAAATAACGTTCAGAACAGGCATGTCTGAGGATTTAAATAACATCTACTGCTTAAAGCGACAGTCAGTATTGGTGCCTAGATAAATACAGCGAAATACAGAGAGATGATCTACTTCTGTTTCAAAAGAACATATTTGAAAATTTGTGCTAACAAACGGCACACATACGGTACCAACCCCCCAAACTGGGAGCTATTAGAGGATAATGACAGCCACAAGGATAATATTACTGCTGATCTCTGCCCCACATTTATCAGTTCACTGAGAGCAATTTTGCTGTGCTATTTACCCGATGCTCCAAAGTGGCATGTAGGTTTAACACGGATGTGTTGTCTAAGGATAACAAATAATTAGATCACCAGAAAATCTGAACAGGATTCATCCGGTCTGATATATTAGCAAGTCATTTATTATAAAGTGACTAATGCTGTTTGTTATATTAATGCTGATGTGCAAATTACTGCCCTTTCTGTCTCAGACCAAAAAGTTCAGTGACGGACAATTCTATTCTATAATAAACTGCTGCATAATTCATTCATCTTCTTTACACGCTTATTCCTGTATCCAGGGTCATGGGGGTCTGCTGGAGCCTATCCCAGCACACATTGGGCGAGAGACAGAGGGGGGTACACCCTGGACAGTTCGCCAATCTATCGCAGGGCCACAGACACAACCACGCACTCACATTCACTCCTATGGGCAATTTAGATCTAATGCACACCGGGAAGTGCGGGAGAAACATGCAAACGCCGCACAGAAAGACCCCAAGCCACTGCGCCGCCCCTGCTGCATAATAAACAACTTTATTTTTTACTTATAAATATCCCTGCATTTGTCCTGCTTATATGAGATATATTTAAACATGAAACTTTCGTTTTATTGTTATCCCGGTTTCTGTAAAGTTGCATTAGAATCATGTTCATTGTTAAATACGTACAAATAAAAATCAACTGAAGGAAATTGAATTTGCTTTTCCAGCGAAGACTGAACACATTCTGTTGAATCCGGGAAAATTACCTATGATGACAATGTGAAAGAGTTTTTTATTAATCTTTGCAAGGTTTTTATGAATAAAAATGTTCACCGTCTTTTTTTTATGACACTCAAAATTGAGCTCAGGTGCAAACTGTTTCCTCCGTTTATCCTCGAGATCAAAGTCCACATGTGTTAAATTCAGTCAATTGGACAGGATTTGGAAAAGCACATACATTCATTTAAAAAAGCTCCCACAGTTGCATGTTCAAGCAAATGGTCTGTAGATAGGATAGCATCCATGCACAGATCTGGGAAGGAGTTTGGGGGATTCCTCTCAGAAACTTGATGCTGTGTTGCGATGCTTTGGGCACGGCCCTTCATAACCTTTGGCCTTAAGCATTATGCCATCGGTGGGTGTTTAATATATAGGGGTCTCTCTGTGCAGAACATTCAAACACTGGGATAAGCTCCAGCAGACCTCAGTATAGAAGATGAATTAATAAAGAACTAAACAGACAATTGGGCTCCTTCTCACTCCTCAAACGCTACTCACACACTCACACTTTAGCATCACCAATCAATCTAATGCAAATGTTTTTTGGTGAGAGGAAACCGGAGTACCCGGAGGAAACCCACGCAAGTGCGGGAAGAACATACATACATACCGATACCTTCTTGCTGTGAGGCAAACTGCTAACCACTATGCCACCACGCCACCCTTTATGGGGTATTGTTTGTGGGAAAAATGAAAAACATGAAAAATGGTGGTTACATCTAGGAACCATCCAGGGACACTAAAAGACATGGTGTATTGCCCCCTTTTGCAGCAACTTTAGATCAATTTGTTTCGGGAATGAAAGATACATGTCCTGAATAGTAGCCAAAGGAATTTTAGGCTGTTTCTCTGTTTCTCTCATTGACCAGTTCACTACAGGGGGTTGATGGTGCAATATGATTTGTGACCCTAAGGTGGCTCAGTAATATAATAATAATGTCTCCACAGACGTCAGGCGATGTTTAAATGTACTTTCCGGTTACTCTGTCACCAGTCTCGCTGTGTGTATCCGTTTGTTGTCATCATGATCCATGACACCACCTTCAGGTACAACATTCAGACCATTGTCTACATTTGATCCTGCAGGATGAATGAAACCCCTGGCACTATCTTTTTTATTTTATTGCACAAAGCCTAAACAGTAATAGTTTATACTTTGTAAATCTGGGAGAACGTGGTAGCGCAAGGTGTTGGCCTGCTATTCCTGGGCCTCTAAAAGAAGACCCATAACCTTTATTTGCTAAGTTGTGAAAGAGACTGGATGTAACTGGATTTAAAGTGCTTGCTCAGTAAAAAACAGTACCACCAAACCACTGGGCCCCTGAGCAAGGTCTTCACATTTACACTTACAGCATTTGGTAGACTTTCTGACTTACATTTATCTCTTTATACAACTAGGATTAAGGATCTCGCTCAGGGGCCCAACAGTGAAAGCTTGGTGGTGCTGGAAATTAAACCCAGAATTTCCAATTAGCAGTCTAACACCTTTACCACCACACCACCTTCACTCTCTCACCTCCATTATCCCTTAACTGCTGACCCTTAAAGTAGAAAGTACAGGCATGTAAGTGCAGATATTACAGCTAAAAAAAGAGGAGAAACAGAAATGATTAAAGCACACAGATTGGTGGGTGTGCATGTGTTGGGTTTTAAGTAGACTCCTGCTTCGTGTGCTGGATGGGGTTGTTGATTGGATGAGATTGGATAGATAGGATCATGTGCTGAGTGTCATAGTAATTTCACAGGTCAGAGAGCATCCTGATGGTTTTGTGCACAGGCAGACGACAAGACCTCAGTACGCCGCTTTACAGAGCCAGCTGCCAGTCTAGCTCCTCCCCTCACTAGAAGAGCATAATCACTACGTCTGAGACAGCGACAATTTAGGATGCATTAAAGTAGAAAGAAAAGTTTAAAATGAGACAACTAGAGTTTATGTTTATATTCGCTGACAGAAGGGGACGGGAGGAGACCGAGAGCACAGGCGTAATTATGCCAGAATATGAAATGTGGCTGTCACATTAGGAAGAGCTTAGAGAGCTAGTGTATCATTATCGCCTGTGACAGAAAAATTAGACCATGATTGAGCTCATTGTGATGCAAATTGAGCACTGGCTTAAAGCATGGGACTAGACTTCATCCACCATCTTCTAGCCTGTCTTAACAACAAAAAAAAACACACACAGAGCTGTCATGGGCTCCATGATAACAACATTCTGCATTTAAGTGCCAGATTAGTGGGCAATCTTCAGTCTGATAATGTGCATAAGCTTCTACTTCTGCTGAGTTCATAGCTCATAGTTTTGGACATTTTTTTCTTGATGAGACTTGGTGGTCTGCAGGACGAGGGAAGAAGAGAGGATAATCGTAATGGGATTATTTTTGACCTGGGGTGTTACTTTGACTGGTTTTATATTCCAGGAAGAGAAAAAGGATTTCCGATTGAAAACCCATTATGGTTGGAGCCAGCAATGGAGACTGTCGAAATGCATGTTGTAATTAAAAACGTGCCCATTTTTAAATAAAAAAATATGATAGGAACTTCTGTTTTAATAACACATTTTTAAAAGAATATTTTATGCATTCTATACTGTTATTTTTACTGAGTAAGTCCTCTTTGTTGAATAGGGGTTGGTCTTGAGACATATGATTTAATTCAATTTTGATTCAGTGGGTCACAGGTTATAAAATGGATAAAATGGATAATCTTAATTCCTAAATCATTGATGTCATCTGCTGAAATTCTATGTTAAAAAATGTGGAAATTAGGAAAAATTTATTTATATAAACCATTTTTCATAGGACACATAGAAACAATGGTAGTCGTGCAGAGAATATTATATAAATAAATCTGATTTTCATACAAAAATGTGTATAAAGCAGGCCATAAAAGTTTATTATTATTTTTATGCATAGATACATACTTATTTGTTTTTAATTAATAATTATTTCAATTATTTTTGTGTAGCACTTTTTATATAAATAAAATGTATATTTTAATTTAGTTTAATTACATTTATCAATTTTTTTATATGTGTGTGACCCTGCGATGGACTGGCGTCCTGTCCAGGGTGTACCCCCTGCCTCTCGCCCAATGTGCACTGGGATAGGCTCCAGCAGACCCAGGTGATCCTGTAAATTGAAGTACGGGAATAAGAGGTTATAGAAGATGAATAAATATCTCTCCCCTAACACAGGATTCACTCGACTCCGGGTGAAAGCGAAGTGTGTGTGTGTTTATAGATAATGTCCTGTCCAATTCCAAACAAAATTGTTTAAATTGTAAAAAAAAAAAAAAGAAAAGAAAAAAAAAGAAAACCGTTGCCTTTTATACCTCACACGGTAAATTAAAAAAACCTGGACGCAAAATGGATTCTGGTAACAGCAGCTCAGAGTTAGTACCATTCCATCCTCAGCAGCACCTTCCAGCTTCTTTAAAAATAATATTATGATGCAAAATTACTTTATGGAATTAGTTTATTGATTGATTGATTGATTTATTAATTCATTCATTTACATTCTAGACCCGCTTATTCTCTAACTTGGGGTCACAGGGGGTCTGCTGAAGCTTATCCCAGCTCTTTAAGGGCATAAGAAAGGAAGGATACACCCTGGACATGTCACAGTCCATCAAAGGGGCCAGAAAGACCCCTTGCCTGGAATCGAACCCAGGACATTTGTGCTGTGAGGGCCTTTTTGCCTCTATAGAGCTTAAATTCCATTAAAACGTTTTAAAATGCTCTGATATAAATGATATAGATACACACACAGATCCCTGCTGATGTGTAATCATTAGTTATCACATTCCTTTTAGCGTTTGGCAGGACGGTATAATTATATATCACAGCTAAGAGCACAGACTGCTTCCTTGTCCAGTATCAATCATCCACCATTACTCCCAGACATGGATGAGTAGCTCATGACTAATTACCATAATGAACTGATCGTGGGGCCTCGCGCCACTTCTTAAGTAATGAACTCTGTCTTTACAGCAGTAAAACAGAAGAAACTATGAGCCTTCAGCTCATTTTCTGCATGTGGCCGTGTGTATATTCACTAATGGTCGTCATTGGCAGGCTAGACTGGATCCAGCGCTATG
>JAOTQW010000019.1:3275605-3290193 GCA_026260075.1 Sisor rabdophorus
CTAAAACCCCTAACCTTATACCTAACATCTGTCCCTAACCCCTAACCAGGTCTCCAAAGGATGTATGGTGAGGACTCTCTATAGGTTTAATGTAGGTTTAACCCTAACCCCTGTCACTAACTTTAAGCCTAACCCCTACGCTTATTCCTTATAATTCCTTATAACCTTACCCCGATCCCTAACTCCTTACCGCTGTGTATTCAGGTTTAGATCCCCACAAGGATGTATGGTGGGGACTCTTCATAGGTGTAATGGTTTTTACAAACTATATTTTCTATCACTTATCACTAATGCCTATTCCTAACTTTAACCCTAACCCAAAAATATTCAGGTTTACATCCCCACAACAATGTATAAACCTGTATATACACACACACACACAGAAAGACCCCCTGTACAGGACACGGTGTGCGGTTGTTCGTCTATGTGTGGCCCTGCGATCGACTGTTGACCAGGGTGTACCCTTGCCTTCTACCTGATTTGCACTGGGATAGGCTAGAGCAGAACCTTGTGACCCTGGGTTAGGGAATAAGTGGGTATAGAGAAGAAATAAATGAATGTTTTATTTCACTACAGATCATTAATATTCTGTTCTGAAGTTTTGATTAAAAAAGGCTGAAAGACATTCTCCTCCAAACCACCAGTTTGTCTTGTGAAAAGCCCTGATCTCAGCCCCACTCAGCCCTTTGGGATAAACCGGAATGCTGAGCACTCATGCAAAATAGCTGCCTGACCTGAGCATTGCTCTCGAGGCTAAACAGTAACAAAGCCCTACACATAATATTCCAAAATCTTCCCCGCCTATATTTATATGTTTATATCATGTTTTGCGGCGCAGAGGAAAAACTTGGAAGGAAAACAATGCTGGTGTCACCACACTCCATTCAGGGGAGGGTGTGGCGCAAAACTGCATTATTTCATACTCTGTTAGCTCATATAATTCTTGGATTAGATTTTACATCAACATCTGGCAAACAAATACATTTATCTGTCCAAACATGTGGAGGCTTAAATGATAAAGGTCGTGAGTTGTTGATATAAAGACCAGGGTTCGAATCCAAACGCCGCCAATCAACCACTGTCACTAGACATTAAGCAAGACTCTGAACCTCTCCTGCTGAACCTCATAACAGCTTGGATATGTGAAGAAATAAATCTCACTGTGCTGTTAAGATGACAAAGTTTTACATTAATAAAAAAAATGTGAACTATTGTTGCAGATTAGGGAAAATGCCCACCTGCCACATTTAAATCATTTGTGTGGTTCTCAGCGAAAGAATGGTACATTGTAAGAAATGAATATTGTATCAGTCTGGATGTGCATTGCTATTGAAACAAACTCTGCGCTCAATATGGATAATTTAAGCTGCAACAAGTCAGTTGTTTGTTTATTGTTGCAAAAGCTGCAACAGCTGCCAGGCAAAAAGTCTTAAAATCTTGTCTCGTCTTGTTCGGTAACCCGGTCATGTATTTTGTGTCTCGTGGGATAGGTTTCTCGTCATAGCCCTATCGCAGGTGGAAAAAAGGAAATAAATTACTACTAATTAGTAACAAGTAAAACTGTATTTTTAGACAATGCAAACAATAAACAATATTCATAAAAAATATTCTACTCGATTATTAACTTTGGTGTGTGTTCAAGTAGAGAGAGACCGAGCGAGTGCAAGAGAGAGAGCGTGCGAAAAAGAGAGAGAATAAAATGGAACCTGTTCTCCACTTTTTTTTTTGTTCCCACGATACCTCTATACATGTGTGTGTGTGTGTATGTGTGTACATGTGTGTGTGTGTTTGTGTAATAAGCCTCCAGGCTGTTGAAGTGCTCACCAGAGGCTTCCCTGTACTCATTGCCATCTGCGTGCATGTGCCATTTTCCTCTCATCATCCTGACGTCTTCACTCTCTTGCTTTCGTGTTTCACCTCCACCCCCACTCCATTTCGTTTCCCCCGAACACCTCGTCAGCACCCAGTGCCTCCTGGTCTTTAGTTATCCAGTAAACACATTGGCCGCTTAACAAACAGTAGGTTTCCGATGATCACGGCAATCAACAGGGACTCGAACTAACAAAAATTTAAACTAGCAGCAATTAAAAAATAAATTATGACTAATTAGAACAATAAATTATTTTACTGGGCGGCGCAGTGGCTTAGTGGTTAGCACAGCTGCCTCCGGGTACTCCGGTTTTCTCCCACAGTCCAAAAACATGGTTAATTGGTGATTTCCCAAAGGAGTGAGTGTGTATGTGTGTGTGTGTGTGTGTGTGTGTGTGTGTGGCCATGCAATGGACTGGCCACCTGTCCAGGGTGTACCCCCTGCCTTTAGCCCTATGCATGTTGGGATAGGCTCCAGCAGACCCCCGTGACCCCGAATTCGGGAATAAGCAGGTATAGAAAATGAATGAATGAATGATTTTACTGTTAATACTGGAATCATTCTTTTGTAAAGCTCTCCTTATCCAGAAAGACTTACATTTACCTATATTTTGAAGAAAATTGACATTTACATTTCCAGCAATACCAGTTCAGCAGGGTGTAATAAGTTCATAATAAGAAATTCTCAAGGAAAGAAATGGGCCATCATTTTTTTGTCGACTGTTACAGTAAGAGGTTAAAAAGTTTTTAAAAATTGCAGTCAGTTTATGACAAATGATCACATTCTGACAAAATCAACATCAAATCGGATTTTATTATTTTTTTTTAAAAAGAAAAATTTCTTTATTGGTAATTTTAAGATCAATTGAGCATAACAGAAGTACTAATACAGTACAGCAATATAGAATATGAATAAAAAAAAACATTTAAAATGCCTTCTATTAAAATGTTCTCACGCATATATAACTGTACACACACACACACGCTACATATTTTCACACACTCCTATTACTCAGGGATTTATTAAACACCACCTCTTGCTTTGTCACTTTCCTGCACAGCAGTCGAAGCCCCTTAGTAACCGTTTCTTTGGTGGTATTTGAGGGTTTAAATGCATGGAATGTGAGGGGTTTAAACTTGGAGTCTCCGCGATAAAGCTAAGGTACAGGGCGTCCTCATAGAACGCACTTGCTTTTAAAAACGGAAAAAAACTAAGCTCACATGCACGCAATTACACGCCAGTCACACGCTTACACGCCAGTCACGCATCTGTGCAGATTGAAAGCAGAACTTCATGCTTTACACAAAAATGCGCATGTGTGCGCTAGTGTGTTTTGTTATGTTTTCCAGTAAAAGCAGTCGAGTTTGCGGACGGAACAATGACATCATCTTATTTCTCTTGTTTCTTTGTGGCATGAACTTGTCTTGCCGGTGAATAAGATGTTGATGTACCCAGAGAGGCTGAGGTCCCACACAGTCAAGCACATACAATGATAAAAACATATTTAGGGGAAAAATACCCCCAAAAACCGCCGTGTCTATATTATATATATTAACATACATCTCTCAAAACAAACTTAGTCACAGCGTCTGTTAGTAATAATCTCATGTGGAACCTTCCAGGCTCTGCATTTCTCATCGGCTTACAAAAAAAAGAGAAACTTATACATAGAATATAAAACCATTCGGAATATCCGCAGGATCCTGGACGACTTTACGAAGATGAGTGGTTCCGTTCACAGTTCTGTTTCATTTTTATACAAAACTAAGCTTTGTAGACCTCAGCTGCAGCATTTCGTCTCTTAGGTCTGGCTTTAAAAGAGAGGATTGGATATTTCCTCAACCATCCAGAAAAAGGGCACTCCTAATAAACTACCCTCTCCGGTGGATCTGGCTTGAGCTACACCTTATTAGTGGGAAAAAGACACCGAGCGTGTGGCAGGTTCCCTTTCTGTCTCTCAGCCTAACATTCCTCTACCCGTATTCGCTGCCATTTTTTCACTCCTGCGTCTTGCTTTTCGAAGCTTTCGGGAGAAAGCGAGAGACGGGGTTTATAACGATCCCTCCATCGCAGCTGAGACAGGAATGGTTCCCTTCACCTACCATCTGATTATTCCCATTACCTCTCTCTCTTTCTCCCTCTCTCTCCCTCTTTCTCTCTCTTTCTCTAGGCATTAGTGAAAAAGGGAGAAAATAAAGAGAGGGAGCCATACTCATCCCTCCTCTACGAGAGAGCCAGTCATTGACTGTTTTTCCTTTGCATTTTCTTTTTTTTAATTTTCCCAGTGAACAGATTCCAGTTTGGGTCCCGTAAACTGGATTAAAAATATGTATTCTTCACCCTGTCTATGTGTCTCTCTTTCGTTCTAGAGAGAGCTCTCCTGGGCTACCATCCACTAACAATCTGGTTCATATAGTCCTCGGTGGGCAGACGAGCTGTGCCTTCTCCACCCCCTCCCTCATCCCGTGCTAGGCTGTGAAAAACACCTCGATTACGGAGCATCATTCGTTGTTCACGCCTCTCCAGTATGTGTTTGTATTGGTAGCGCTGAAGAAACAGGTCCTTTGCGTAGTCATAGAGTTGCATGTCGAGCTCATTGAGCTCTTCAATGCGTTGTATGGTGTTCTCGTCCAAGTCCACGCCGGCAGCACGCGTACTGTTGTACTGCACGAAAGGTCGGATAAAGCGGAGACGGAAAGTGCGCTCGAACAGGTACTGGGTTTTACGCTGAAACTCAGTGAGCCCGTAGAAGGCCATATCACGCAGGTTCTTCTTTGCTGACTCGAGGAGGAGACGGGCACGCTGCTTCTCAGGAAGAGTGGAGGCATTGTAGCAACCTACCAGGCTTAAATCCGCCAACATGCGCACCTGTCGGTTGTTGGCTAGGTTGTATGGACACTCCATGAACTGCTGAAGGGTGCAACCCGACCAATCTGCACCATCGTAACAGGAGGGGAGCTCCTCAGGTGTCGGTGTGCGGCCATCACACATGTGCAGTGATGTCTTCCAAGTGGCCCCTCGTTGCACATGCCGCCACTCGCTTAGGTATCTTGACACCGGGTCCCGAAGAAGCGTGATGTAGTAGAACTTCCTAGATGAAAGAATAAAATAAAATGTGCGTCAGTGATGAAGCATAAACAGTTTAATCCATTGGCTGATTCTATAATGTTGCAGTAAAAACAGAACAGCCTTCTTAAGGCTACCCACGTATTCCCAAACTCGTAGTCACGGGGGTCTGGTGGAGCCTATCCCAGCACTCATAGGGCGAAAGGTAGGGGGTACTTCCTGGACAAGTCACCAGTCCATCGCAGGGCCATACATAGATGAACAACCACACACACACACTTACTTCTATGGGAAATTTTTAATCACCAATTAACCTAATATACATGATTTCTTGGGTTGTGGGGGAAAACCGGAGTACCGGGCGTAAAACCCACGTAATCGCGGGGAAAACAAGCAATCTCTACACAGAAAGACCCTTTGCCCAGGAATCAAACTGACGACCTTTTTTCTGCGAGGTGACCGCGCTAACCTCTATGCCATAGCGCCACCCGCCACCCTCTGGGCAAAATATAATTTATTATTGGTATTGGAACACCTGATTATTACTGTACATCCATGTGTGTATTCTGAACCTCCTATTCCTATTCCACTGGGCTACCACTTCCTTATAGAGTGAAGGTTATCATTACTAGATTCACGAAACCCATTGGATGTCTTCAGTAAGTGTCTCTCTGAAAGAATCACACTTTTTTTTTAAAAGAACATTGCTATTCCCACGGTACAGAATAAACAAATCATTAATTTATCTAAAAAGCCCATTGACAAGCCCACTGGAGCGACGCAAATTATAAACGCAATTACAGGCAACTTCAGCTCTTATGGAATTTTGCTGAATTCAGAAAATGCTGATGGTTATCAAATTAGTTGGAAGTTTTTATATGCATGGAAACCAAAGAAGAGGATTTTTAGAACAAGGGCCGGCTGTGATATAAATGATACAAAGCGACCTTCAAGATTTCTAGGTAGATTTACAGCAATCCCACGTACGCTAAATACACAAAAGTATTTGGACGCTTGCCCATCAAATTCATGTGTTTTTTATTATCCGATCTCGGATTCCTTAAAAAAAAAAGATCCTCACTTGTCATGTTTGCTGGCTGGGTGTTTCGAAGCGTTTGGTCATATAGTAGTGCATCTCCAGGATTTCTATGCAGGGCTTATTTTGTAGACTACAAAATCTAATGATAATGATCTAACGAAAATCTACCCCCCCCTTATAGCAGACAGAATTAATTATTATCTAAACCTGCATACAAACCGGAAAATGTCAAGCAGCCATGCTGCTTGTTATACAACATGAAAGTTTAGTAGATGTCAAATATTCTTCTACAAAACTTTAAACCTTGAAGTGGCTTAACTTTATGTAAAAAAAAAAGCACCGATGCTACTTTCCACTGCACAAAGCACTGATTAGGCGTATGCAGTAGAACGTCACCACATGGCTGCTATTTAATGGTGTAGAAAAATCGCAGGTGGAACTGGAACACACACAGTAGGAAGTATCTTGTTCACATCTTTTCACCTAACAAGGTGTCAGTGCTGGTTAGCGAGTTGGTGCGGAGAATGTTTTCCACTTCAGCGGTTTAGGGTTTTCTAACAATACAACACTCGAGCGATGTAACATTTTGGACTGTGTAAGACAGGGGTGTCAACCTCTGTTCTGGAGGGTGGGGGTGTCCTGATGGAGTTTAGTTGCAACCCTAATTAAACACAGCCAAACCAACTATTGAAGATCTTGCTAGGTATGGCCAAGTGTTGAGCTAGTGGTGAATATTTTCTTGAATGAATCACTGACTAGTTTCTCCATACAAACCTGGCAGAAATCCTGGCCTTTTAGGGCTCAGAGGTTTTCTGCACAGGCGATGCGTCATGCTAGAACCATGTTTGGGTTTCTTAGTTCAAGTGAATAGATATTACATGACAAGATACAAAGAAATTCTAGACAATAGTGTGGTTACAACTTTCTGTCAGCAATTAGGAAAGAACGCACTTATTTGTGTGTTGCTGGTCAGGTGTTTATACACCTTTGGCCATATAGTGCTGCATATCTCTAAGGCAAGTCACAATCTATAGATCAGCGTGTCCAATCTAGGTCCTGGAAGGCCAGTCGGTTTCCTGCAGAACTTAGCGTCAACTTGCCACAACACACCTATCAGTTAAGTTGTGTGGTGTGTTTGAATAAGGTTATTGGTCTTACATTATGACTTTAACTATATACACTTTTATATACTGTTAGGACGTAAAATCACTAAAATTCCTGGCATAGCACTTGAAGTACTTTGAGCTGACACATGGGGGCAGAATACACTTATAATCCACAACCAGTGAGAATCCGGTGATCTGAGCCACAGACGTGACCGCTGACTGTGTTGAACAGGATAATTGCATATTTGTTCACCAACAGCCTGACAAAGCAAAGGAGAAGAAATGTTCAAAAGAGATTAGGAAATTAAAACGGATGAGGGTGTAGAGCTCCTAATAACAACTTTAACAATAGGTGAAGTGTACAAAAAAGTAGTGGTGGTTGAGGAGGAAGTGAGAAAACCAGGAGCAAGAATCCACAGCTGTCATAACAGAGAAGTTACAGAAAAGTAAGCTGACAAAGAGAATGCCATCCAGTTTTATAACAGCTCCTTCCTGTACACACACACACAGACAATCACATACTAAACCCTTCCCCACTCTGTTTCATACATTTTCCAGCTCTTATAATCGCTCCCTCTTAACTCATTCATCTCTTGAGGGACATCATTCTGAGCCTGTTCTGATGAGCAAACTGGAGTGTTTTCACTGAGAACGAAGCTAAATTGTTGTGTGTTTTTTTTTTTTAAGGCCGCTCCCTGTTTCCATGGTGATTAAACTGGTGCACATGTCCCAAAAGATTAGCAGATCCTATTCCATCCAATAATAGAGGTAATGGCTGGTCGGCCCTCTTTCTTTAAAGCACAGGTCAATACTAATAACACATGACTGCTGGGTTAATTAACCAAGCAAACCTAGAACTTGGTTTTGAAGACAGTCCAATAGAGACAGACACCAGACGGAGTATAGAATGCTGTAGAGAGAAGTGGTAGCTCATTGGTTAAGATGCTGGACTGCTAATTCGAAAGATAGGGGTTTGATTTCCAGTATCACCAAGACCGTTAGCCCACCAATAGCTGTAAAAAAAGAGATAAATGTAAGTCACTCTGGATAAGGACGTCTACCAATTGCTGTAAATGTCTTTTTTTTTTCAGGAAAAAAACCCAACCCCTCCACACACAAATATATGATTATTCTGTACAGACTGTAGACAATAATGTGTCTCAAGACAATTACAACTAATTGCAACTGCATTATTCCTTTTGCAACGATGTCTGGAATATAATTCGCATGTGTTTAAGGTAGGGCGTTGCGGTGGCGTAGTGGCTAGCATGGTTAGCATGGCGTATGTTTAATCCACTCGAACCTAATAGTAAACCCAGTCTTTACATAACACCACAGACAGAATCTTATTTTGGTCTCTTAACAAAGTTGGTGTAGCAATCGTGTCCTTATTGGGGTCCTACTTTTGATGGCATACTCTGGGTTGTTTAACGAAAGTAGATTGGAGGATGATGTTGCAGGCTTGAAAACAGTGTGTGAGATTGTGGGACACCAAGAAGCAACAAGATGGTGACCTTATGAAGCGCCATCTGCTATCAGCTCGAGTGGCATCGAAATATCACTGGAACAGACTTCTCTAAGGAGGAAAAAAACCCCAAAACACATGGAATTTGACGCGGCATCTATCTGGACAGAGCCGAAAAGAAGCGAATGTGGAGAATACAGATTCTGCTTGTCAGTTTGCTCAAAAATCGAGGACATTAATAAACGTATCTACGCACATTACGGGTTACGCATCCTTATTTGTTATTTTTGTTTAGGTGTCCTAATTTCCTGATGGTTTCCTTCCTTACAGAGTTTAATTTTAAGAAGTGACGCACTGGTCCTTTATTCATGTGAGGGAAATAAGAGAAAAAAAGTATGCAAGGCAGCTGCCACAAGGTTCCCTCCAGCCTTCTCCTACATCCTGGTCTCGCATTCCTACTGCCAAACAGCCTTTGAACATCTTCGAATTAAAATTTGCCAGCACAAAGAAAAAGGTGCAGCTTGCAACTCAGCATAGCAACGAACACAAAGACACCATCTTTGAGCCCGGCTCATTCAGGCTCAGGGCTGCCGAATGCTGAGAAATGTGTCTGATGCTGAGAAAGCCCCACATGAATGTCTTCAAAAGTTGAAGGATTTTTGTCTGAGCAACGAAAAAGGACAAACAAAAAAAATAAAAGTATTGGTCGAATTTTTAAATCCATTAGCAACAATAGGTATTTATTTAAAGACATTTGTCAAAGCGGGTGCTGGTGAGCCTGTGAGAAAATTATTAGTTTGACTGATTTAAGAGTGGCGGCGTTTTTTATGCAAAGTTTTTATGTTCTCCCTGTGCTTGTGTGGGTTTATTCGGGGTAATCTGTTTTTTTCCCACAGTTTAAAAACATGTACATTAGGTTGATTGGTGGTTAATCACTTATACGGGTACATGCGAGGGTGTCTGGTTGTTTATTTATGTGTGGCTCTAGTAACCTGTTCTTGCCTTTTGCCCTATGGCACTGGGATGGGTGTAAGCGGGTAGAGCAGCTGGATGACTAAATGACTGAATGAATAATTAAAGATGTTTAATTATATATACACAAATATCCAAACATATTTGAACATATTAAACATATTTATCTTTGGCATTTTAATGCAATATAACAACTAGAATTAGTTTTATGAAATTGATAGCTATTAATTTTAAAGTAATAGTTACTTAAAATAGCATAAAAAACTAACTGTAAGCAAAAAGAACAAATCTCAACATTCCTAGTAACATAAGAGAACTTGCAGAACTTGTGATTAGGTTTATTTATCTGACTGTGGGTCAACCTAGCTGACAGTTTTTTTATGAAAACCTTTACAGTGGATTGTGAAAATCAGAGATGCTTTTGGAAAAAAGAAATAAAAGTTTAAAATGCATTCAAAGATATGTCCGACATTTGAACTATTGAATATCTGGAATTGTTTTTGCCATTTCAAGCAAAGTTGAAGTTAGATGCTGATGTTGACGTCCTTGTACAGAAGCTCAGATTTTCTTGGTTTATTTCTATTGAAGAGTGTAATAATGGATTCGAGTCTTTAATTAGAATATCATGGTTCAAGATCCACCATGACCAAGTGTCCTGAGTAATCAGGACACCCTTATTTCTGCTCTTGCTAAGCTGGGCTTAAGTTTACACAATCATCAACACCAAATAGCACGAAACCTCATGTATTCATGTAAATATTTGCTCGATTCTCTGAAAGTTCAATAGGATCATCACAGTAATGTTCGGTTAGGAGGTCTGGCTTGGTGTTTGAGTTTAGTGGGTCCCTCGACCAGTTTAGACCAGTTTAAGACCAGTTCTTGCATGAAGACACATTGTTTCACACTGTGTTAGGGTCAATGTAAAACAATCTTGGGTGCACTGGTATGGTGTCTACACACTTCAGGCCAGATCGTGCAGGCGTGTGCTTTGTGCAGTACTTTTCCTCTAAAGGGAGTACAAGTAAATGATACTGGAAATGGCTGCCAAGTTTCCTCAAAAGTAAGTCACGGCACTGAGCCCATAGGTCCACTTGAATGACATGAGATTCAAACCTTGAGCTCTGCTGGCTGAATTTCTTTACCGCACCAGACATGATCCCTACAGAGGAACGGACATGATTTCTGAAGAGCACCATGAAAGGTGAACAAAAAGCAAAAGGACCAGAGTTTAGGTACACAAACTGCACCAACAAAGGGGCCAGGACTGGTTTGACTATTACAAAAGATTAAAGCTCTGCCTGCTCTTGACACCAGAAACGCGTGTCTAAGAAGGTAAAAAAGGAGATGGCCCAAAGAAAATTCAGAATAAGAGAAAAATAAAAAAGAGAAAGGTATATAAACGGGATGAGGAGCTTTGCTGAAAAAAGCCCATGGTTAGATAAAGGCAGGCTCCATCCTTTCTGCTGTTTGACTTTGGCTCTGTAATTCGTTCCAATAAATCACAGCTCCTTAGAAGTGTTTTCAGGATAAGAGGCTTCCAACTCGCTGGGCCAAATGGAGCAGCAACTGCACAGGTTAGAGCACCGGGCCACACAGACAGACACCAAAAAAGGGCGGCATATTAATCCCAGAGAATTGGTGCTATGTGCTAATTATTCTCAGGGATTATAACTACATTTATGCATGAGAAAAACTCCGGGGTGTCCAGGGAAGTACAACTTGTAATATACATTTGGCTTTCTCACATTAATAACTGCCTACTGGACAGTAATATTATAATGACCTTCGATAGGGATATCCTACTCCTGCCACAATGGCACGCTTACATTCCGTGTAACAAGAGTAAAACGATCAATAATATTCTTAAAATTCTGACAGAAATAATGTTACAAACCATCTGCGGTTTGTAGGCGCTTAAAACCTCTACGCCGAACTGAGACACGTCATAAGAAATCTCCGAATGCTGGTTACATTTACAGCATTTGGCAGACGCCCTTCTTCAGAGCGGCTTACAACTGAGCAATTGGGGGTTAAGGGCCTTGTTCATGAGCCTACAGTGGTGGCTTGGTGGTTCTGGAAATCGAACCTTTTTGGTATTAGTCCAACCCCTTAACCACTAGGCTGCCCCTTTCCCTGCGGTAACAAACAACAGGAACTACATTGACAGCATTTGGTAGCTGTCCTTATTCGAAACGACTTACATTTATATATATAACTGAGCAATTGAGGGGCTAAGGATCTTGCTAAATGGTCCAGCGGTGGCAGCCTGGTGGTTCTGGGAATAGAACCCTGATCTTCCAATTAGCAATCCAACACTTTAACCACTGTGTTACCACTAACAATTATTAAATTGTTGTCACTTGTGTGTTACTGCCACATCTGGAAGAAAATGTTGTGTCTTCCTCAATGAGAACTGCATGATTTCTACGTTTGTGATTGGGTAGTGTTTAAGGTGTTGGACTGATTTTTTTGATATTTGATAACAGAAATTTGTATCCATATATTTAATAATGCAACAGGAGCATGAAGGATTAAGGTCTTTCTTGGTAGTGGTGAGGCTTGAATCCTGAGGAACATGGCACCTTCACCTTTTGAGCCACCACTGCTCCACATAATTTGGTTATGAAAATACAAAAATCCTACTAAGAAATGAATTAACTCTGATCTGGTAACAACATCAATCTGTTGTTGATTAGTTTTTCCTTAATAGCATGCACCGTCATGTTTTTAATCATTCTACATATCACATAGCAAAAAAGGAAAATAATTCATGCAGGAGAGTACGGTCCATAATCCACCCAGGGCTTCTGCTGTGCTGTCACTAATAATAATCCAGCAACAGACCTCCGGGAAGTGTGTGTGCAGTTTTCTGGTAGCAGGTGTACCACCACAGAGGAGGTGCTAAACTAAAATCTCTACACGCACACAAACGTGCACGCACGCGCACACACACACACACACACACACACACACACACACACACTGCTGAAGGTGTTTAAAGTGAAGAAATCACATCTAATCAAAGCAGGTGAATGAAATCAAATGTACTAGCTGCTGTGCATTTCGGGATAATAACTGTGGGTTGTGAGAATTCCATTTGCTCAAAATACCTTTTTCAACGAATCAGAGGTGAAATTAGTTTTCCAGTTTATGGCAAATGACCTAGAAAAAAAAAAATCACACACTCTGTTTGGAATAGCTTACAGCAGCTGGAGCCTGTACGAAGTGGCCAACATTCCATGCGGTTGAGTTTTGGATACAGTGCACCATCTGAGTGTCTAAAGGGTATGACCTTGGTAAAACGAGCTACTTACACTGTGTACACTACAAAATAGTGCAGGAAAAAAGACGACACATGCAACCGGGGATGCATCGCAGATGTTACTAAATTGATAGACGTAGTTTGCAGTCATTCTTCCAAAGGGACATACCACATACTAAAAACATCCAACTGGAAATCTCTAAAAAATTTAAAAAACAGTGTACACATGTTGAAGTGGTAGTGGAGTGAGTAAGGTGGTGCGTTAACCCACCGCACCATGGCTAAACGGTGTCCCATTTTTTAGAGAATATTTTCATTCATTAGAGAGACTGTGGATGTGGTTGCCTTTTACCCTGCGTGTGCTGAGATCAGGCTTCAGCAAATCCCTGTTACCTGGTATGGAAGATGAACGAATGAATAATCTATATGATCTTGTAAATACAGTCAGCGTTTTTAATAATGACTAAACGCTGTGGAGTTTCTCCAAGGATATTAGATCATTTAATACGGACGAAAGAGAAAAATCATTTTACCGCAAAGATCAAACAGATTGAACCACAGGAGGACACGTCGTGTCCTTACAGAGACCAGCGTGACTCCCCTCATGCTTATTGATGAGCAACTGCTCCCAGGTGTGCAACCAAAAGCCTGCTGAAACGCTCAGGCAGGTATTAAAAATCCACAAGATGATAAGATTCTCTGCACTAGAACAAGCATTCGTGACCTCCAACCTGGGCCGATCTCTTCATCATGGATGGGCCACAGGGACCTAGAGCAGAGACCTCTCACTTCTGCAATTATTTCAGAGAGGTTCTGAAGGAGAGGATGCACACTGAACAATCCATCAAGATTTGTTCTTTGATCCTAATTCTATACATCTCAGTAGACTTTTCTCTCAATATACTGCTGAGCTCTTAAGCTTTTTCTATGTATGGTAGAATATAGAATCTATATAATATAGAAGAAAATTTCTACCGCAGGTATAAAGTTGGTTCCCTGTGCAAAGCCCCACATAACCCTTAGAAAGAAGAATGTGTAAAATAATTACATGCTTTCAGAAAGCACTTGTAATGAATAAAACCAAACCCTTGGCTGTACAGGGTAATGTCGGTGGTGATGTTTAAATGGGAATAAATTGTGCTGTAAAGTCTTTTAGTGTGGATTTTTTTTTTTTAAAAGAAGCTTCAGCAAAAAGTGAAGGTCAGACAGGGAATTTCCAATGAAGTACGGTCACATGAATGTCAGCTTGAAACACTGTGGCCTTATGAAATAATTCAGCCAAAGATTCTGTTTTACTTCACAAAAACCTTTTTAATCAATTATTTTTAATTCAGGAGAGGTTGAATTGAAATGCTGTTTATTTTTAACAGCGCTATAGTTACACTAAACAAGTAGCCAATTGTGTTCTGCTCTTTTATACGGTTATGCATGAATGAATGCATGTGGAAATATCGGAAATGTGTTTAAAAATCATTTGTTTTATCGCGATATATATTGATACCGAATTATCATCCAGCCCTAGTAAATGGTAAAGGATTTAAAATGGACTCAAAATGAAGTTTATTATAAACCATAAAAAAAAATCTGAAAAGTAGACAAGAACCAGGCAGGGGTTACAACACGAGAGCGAAGAAAACTATTCATTTATTTATCTTCTATACCTGCTGATTTTCTGATTTAGGGTCAGGGGGACAAGTCGCCAGTCCAACGCATCACACATACAGACAACCACACGCTCACATTCACTCCTATGGCGTCACCAATCAACCTAATGTACATGTTTTTGGACTGTGGGAGGAAACCGGAGT
>JAOTQW010000019.1:3294594-3304862 GCA_026260075.1 Sisor rabdophorus
GACCTTCTTGTTGTGAGGCGACGGTGCTAACCACTGCGCCACCGCGCCGCCCTAGCAATCAGACAGTGTAATAGAAAAAAAAATGGCTATAGAAAGAAAGTCAAAGCTAGAGAAAAAGTGGAAATAACAGATGATAAGGTCACGCTAAATCTTTTGCCAGATCCACCCCCCCTGCCCCTGCCCCCAATATATGCACTCCAATCAAGGTAGCGCTATCAGCAGGTGGCTGTGTAGCGCAGCTCTTTCCACCCTACACGCCGCAGTCAAATTACTTTTCTGAACCTCATGCCAAAGGATTCTGCAAAGGATAATCTGCACAATGCAGGCCACCATATGCACATTACCTTTAATTCAAAGATGGCTCCAAAAAATCACTAGGATTGTTAGTCCTGTGATCAGCAATAGGTCCTTAGCATGGTGGATCCCAGATGTGAATGTAAAGATTTACTTAAAAAGATCTTAAGAGACATTTGGACCCAGACCCCCCCTCCCCTCCCCCCACAAACACACACACACACACACACACACACACACTTTTGACTCCAACAAAGGATTTTAAACAGGTGGTGAACCGGTGGCTGTTGGATAATCAAACCATATGTTCCCCCTGTGAAGCACACACCCGGTCCAAATGTGACTTCTAGCCATGTGGCAGAATAAGGAATGACTATCAGCATGATAGCCTTTCTGATAGATTAAGACCCCGGGTCAATAAATAAGGGCATCGACCCAACAATGCTGATGTATAAACAATATTAACCAACCTAACAGGCTTTAAAGAAAAGTTTTTCAGAGAAAACTGCGCAGTAGCTAAAAACAACTCGGAAATAACTCGTTCCCAAAAATGCGTCTACAGAACTACTGCTGTCAGCGACCTCAACCTCATTTACAAGATGAAACCAGACCTGGAATGATCAGAGGTTTAAGAGGTGATCTGCTTTTGTCCTAATGGGCTTTCCTGTCATCCTCTGCAGGACGCTCCATCTAAGACCAACAAACGCACTGCTTTCCTGGAATGGTAATTTAATCAGCTTAAAAGGGTCTGCAGCCCCATCAAAAATTTACACCCATTCTGGAACAGAATACCTTTTCTGACCTTTGACCTCAAGGCTCACTTAGTGCAGGCTTTTACTGACCTAAGGTCTGATTTAACTGATTTTAGGAAGTACAGGGGCTAAATGGAAAAAAATGGAGGACAAATGCCATTCTGGGAGAAAGAGAAAGAAACGTATACGGGAAAGAAAAATAACCAAATACAAAACACATTTTTAGTTTGTGTTTCAACAAAAACATATATATTTAAATATAGAAGGTAGAGGTAGATAAAATTCTGGAGCCTATTCCAGTGGAAACGGGTCAAGAGGCAGGGGTACAGGTCGCCAGTCCATCACAGGGCCACATATAGACAAACAACCATACGCACACACATGGGCAATTTAGAATCACCAATCAACCTAATGTACATATTTGTGGACTGTGGAAAGAAACCAGAGTACCTGGAGGAAACCCACGCAAATGCGGGGAGAACATAAAAATTAGAAAGACCTCGGAATCGAACCCTCTACCTTCTTGCTGTGAGGCAAACATACTAACCTCTACACCACCGCGCCAGCAATCGTTTCGATTTAATTATATAATATAAATGTGTTTGTCACAACACTGCAAAATTCTTTCTTTGTATATCAGTACATCTTAGTAAGTTGGGGTCAGAGAGCAGTGTCAGCTATGATAAAGTGCCCCCTGGAGCAAGAAGGGTAAGGAACCAAACAGTGGCTGACTGACTGTGGTGGGGCTTGACCCGGATCTTCTTGTACAACTCAACACCTTATGCACTGAACCACCACTGGGCCTAAATCATACACTGTTCAGTCGGGTGGAGGCTTTGTCCAGAACACTTAATTTGTTTCCCACAAACCTTTCTAAAATGCAGGGGGTTTGTGCACAGGGGGTACTGTCGTGTAAGGAAAAAGTGATTGTTCTCCGAGTTTCAGTGAAATTTTTATGCTATATCATAAAAGACATTCTATCCCACGGGTGACCAAAGTCGGTCCTAAAGGGACGATGTCCTGCAGAATTTTATTGCCATCTTGCCTTAACACACCTGGCTGCAAGTTTCAAGGTTATCTAGAACTTGATTAATTCATTAAGGTGGGTTTGATTAGGGTTGAAGCTGACATCTGCAGGATACCACAGTTTGGTCACCCCTGATCTAGACAATTGTTTTAGCTTTAAGAAGATTCACACTGGCAAGTGGGGTGGCGCGTAGTGGTTTCGCCACACTGCAAGAAGGTCCCGGGTCCGATTCGAGGGCAATGGATCTTATTTGTCCCTGTGCTTGCGTGGGTTTACTCCAGGTACCATGGTTTCCTCCTACAGTTTAAAAACATACATGTTAAGGCTGATCCCAAATTGCCCAAGGAGTGAGTGTAAGTGTGTGTGGCTATTTATCTGAGTGCGTGCCCCAGTGATGGACTGGTGACCAGTCCAGGGTGTATCCCTGCGTTTTTCACCCCGAGTGTGCTGGTATAGGCTCCAGAAGACCCTTGGGTCCCTGTAAATGAACAAACGCTGGCAGGTAGATCTACTTAAACATCTATTTAACTGACGTGACAGGATTTAATGTGGGGGAACATAGGATTGCACTTAGATATATACAGCCATGAGTGACTGGTGGCTTATACCCATGAACATTAGGCCTGCAGAATACCGCAATGTGTTGTGGCACCAAATCCCCCAGGCTTAAATCATATTAGTGCAGCTTACAGCCTGATGGCAACGCATCTAATCTAGGCAGGCCTTGCAATGAAACCACAAACAGCTGCTGAGCTAATACGGTTAGGGGTAATTACACCCTCTGCTGCAGGTGAAGATGACCAACTATATCATTAGAAAAGCCTGTTATGAGACCAAGCCAAACACAGTGGTGAATGGAGAGAATGCTACTCTTCGATAGGGCCAAACGAAATAACTTTGGACCGATGTGCTTGGCCTAGAGTTGGCTAACACACAGCAAGAAACCCCGGCAGTATACACACTTAAACAAATGAGCAGCATGACAGTTTTCAGGCAGCTCTGCTGTTAACAAACACCAAATTAGCCCAGCACTTCTCCTCCTGCCTCTGACGTTAGCAGCATTTCTTTTTTTAAACTCGGCTTACCGGACAAACAGTCTGCACAGGCCACACGGTGACAGTTTCATTTATTTTGACTTATTGAAAATAAGCCTTACTCACCTGTGGACTTTATTCTTATACCATATATAGGCCATTAGCAATTAACACACTTTCTTTTTTACTGATAATAGAGGTGCCAAATTAGCATATTCTCCCAGGCCTCTTTTATCCATATTAGCATCTGAATGGTGGCAGTAGGTCATGAGCTCTGGGGCAGACCATTGTGGATTCGACAACGCAGAATGGAAAGGCAAAGCTGGGTTAGCACAGCTCAGTCTATTCAACCTGAAGTATACCACGATATGACCTGCCAGCCTGAGGAAAGAAAGTAAATGTTTTTCGTATAACACGACAACACATTGTTGAACATTTTCATTCATCCATCTTCATAGTCATCCTTATGGGGATCCGATGGAGCCTAGCCCAGTGCACGTAGGACGAGTGGTAGACAGGTCCCAGTCTATCACAGGGCGTATTCACTCCTATGGGCAATTCAGAATCACGAATCAGTCTAATGTACATGTTTTTTGAACTGTGGGAGGAGACCGGAGTACCCAGAGTAAACCCATGCGGGCATGGGGGATCATGCAAACTCCGCACAGAAAGGCCCATGCCCTTCTTGCTGTGAGGCGAACGTGTTAACCACTACACCACAAGCTCCACCCATTTGACATTTTTAACAGTCAAGGGTAAGGGTTTCGCTAAAGGACGCAACAGTGCCGGACTTCACGTGGTGGGCCTCAAACGCAGGTCTTCCTGGTCTTTGTTGGTGATGATGCGGCTTGAACCCTGGTCTTCTGCTCTCCCTATCAACAATGCAGCACCTTACCCGTTTTAGGCACTACTTCCAAGACTTTCAAGGAACTCAATTAGTGGACATTTTTTTCATGTCCACTACCGACGATGAAGCGTGACTGTGAGTCTGACGTTTTAGAAGAAGTGAATGTTGAAGGCTTTCGGAGTTCCTACAGCTTTTCATCTGCCACTGCCAGAGCAAGGTCAAAGCCATAATTCAAAGCGCAGTAGGGTAGTATGACCCCAACAATGATGATGTACAGCTGCTTCCGTTAACAACACAGACACACAATCACATAAGAGCTATGAGCTCGAACCGTCTAAACCAACAGGAAAATACAGTATATACATAACCCAAATATGCACATACTCAGAATAACAAACGAACTGAGCTTTTGGCTCGGCAATCTAATTTGCCACTCTTAACAGCAGGACCATCTGGGCAGCAGCAACTCTGACACATAAGGTGATTACAACCTCAATAAATCATTAATCGCTTCCGCTGTTTAACTCACATAAAACCCTGACCTCTATACACTCAAACTGAAGTATGCAGCATTTTCCATTTTCCTACACACACATGAAAACCACACAAATGCACCTACAGAATGGAAAGTATAAATATGGTCCACCATTTTCTCAGAGAACGACTATTCGACGATTTAAAGAATTCAATAGATGTTTTATTGGCGGGACAAAGACGCACATTCCTATGATAAGTCATGAGTACAGAGGAAAACGAAAGACGTTACAGAGATACAGATAAACACAGTATTCAAGATAAAATATGAAAACTAGAACAGCTGCTCAAACCCACAAACCAAAACACCATACAGCGAGTGAGAGAGTGTGTGTGTGTGTGTGTGTGTGTGTGTGAGGGGGGAGGGGTGTTCCAGCACCTGCTGATTTAGTTTTACAAAGTTTGGACGCTCCTTCGTCCCCTGTGGTGAAGTTGTCCTGTTCTCTTAGTGCAGGGGTGTCTGAACTGTCCCGGAGGGTCAGGGTGTCCTGTTGAGTTTAGCTCCTACTTAGCCTCCCTGCAAGTTTAAAGCTACCTAGCGAGATCTTGATTGGTTGGTTCAGGTATGTTTGATTAGTGTTGGCGCTAAACTCTGCAGGACACCCCGACCCTCTAGGACTGAGATTGGACACCCTTTTCTTAGGAGCAAAACAACCCTAAAAGCATAGTTTCTACCTCTATGTTTGTCATTGTGGATAAAGGTCTCGGGGGTTATAGGCAGATGTTCTTCTCTTCTAAGAAGCTTCCAGAAATTCATCCCTGATCTTGAATTATCAATATTTTATCTGCACTTACCTTAGCCCAGATGAACCACACACACTTTTACATTCTCTATCCATCAATAAAAATTTACACAGTACATACAGTCCAGTGCAGAGACGATTCATGAGCCATCTAGCTTCTGTCCATGCTGACTAATTGGATTTAGTTCCTCATTGGCATTCAACCCGACACTCCGACATCCATCCGGAATGATGGACTGCTTGAACATGACACTCAATTCGAGTTATGCTTAACAACCTTCTATAAGAGCTTATACATTTTATTCCAGGCAGAACAGATTGAAGGATTAAGTATTATACTGGCAAAAAAAAATTAAGTGTAAGGAATAAGAAAAAAAGATTATTAAAAAAATAAGAGGAGGCCGAGGCCCGGTTTGATTCCAGAGAGAGAGAGATGAACTTTGGTTAAGAAAAATTAGGTGAATCATATGTGAGGGTGTTTCCAGGCAGGCCAACACACACATTGGCTGCTGACTGAGTTGCAAACAGGTTTTGTTGCAGAATCTGAATAATAATAATGGTATGTTAAAGTAAAGATTAAAGAATACTGACTTTCACAAAAAAAGGCAATGCGCTCAAAAGTAACATTTTCTATCTTAGATATGATCGTCTGACAACTAGACCAGACTTAACTGGGTGGAAAACTCATTCTCAGCATTTTTTCTGTTTTTCCCAGAAAATCCTGTACTGTGGGAACATTATCCGCTATCCCTTTGCATTTCCAGATCCTTACGTGAGAATTAATGAGTAAACGAGAACCGTGGCCTGGAAAATAAATCAACTTATGTCTATCATGCCACCAAAACCACTCCCTAAATCCCTTGTAATTAAAAAGGCAGAGCTAACCGGTGAAGTTTTCTTCACAGAGAGCCATATTTCACACCCCTGTGCTCTCCGTTTAGCTTCCTGACAGCCTAAGCGGCTGTGATTTTTTTAGGGGGACGACCCAAAGCAGCAGGAGGTAGTGTTTGCTTTCCGTCTGACTCTGGAAGCTCCTCCTCCTCCTCCTCCTCATAATATCGTACTAAAACAAACGTGCCTTCATGACTTCCTGCTGCATCAGCTCGGGTAGGTGTTCTAAAATGGTAGTATGGAATACCTAAGGACTTTCCAGGACTATAATGAATTTATCTATATTGAAGAATACAACAAAAAAAACTCTACTTATCTGTTGTGAACTGAAACATATAGTTCATTAATCGACATTCTTGCACCAAGCCCCACTGTGAAATGGCCCAAATATGTCCCCTGGAAGGCAAATAAATGTCCCTCATTTGCATTTTCCACAATTCAATTATCATGCTTGTCGAATGGTTGGCATGGTTCACAGCCCATCTACCCGATATCACCCCAGCCCAACTGTGACTTGAATGGTCTTGCATATACAGACATTCAGACGGCAGAAGGTCTTGACTTTTACAAGAAAAGAGAGCGAGGATTTGTAAAGCAACTGAATAACTAATATTTTTATACACCTCAACCTGAATATATTATTTCCTTACAAAAACAGACCGGCATCCCATCACAGATTTTTCATTCAAGAAAATTGTGCAGATCTTTGCATAGATCGGATCTACATAAGAGATCGGGGTCGCTGCAGGCTTCCTGCGTCTACGTTGGCGTAGTGGTTAGCACAGTCATCTGACAACAAGAAGGTCTTTGGATTGATTCCCAGGCACAGGGTCTTTCTGTGCAGAGTTTAATGGCTCTTCCATTGCTTGCGTGTGTTTCCTTCTTGGTTGTTTGTCTATGTGTGGCCTTGCAGGCTTCAGCAAACTCCACTGATCCCGAATTAGGAAATAAACGGGAATAGAAGATGAATGAATGATTATACACCGTACAACATGTGCTGAAATGTTTTTCTCATCATAGGAGGGATGGTTATGATACCCCCTGAAGCAGGAGAAGTTAAGGCTCTTGCTCAAGGACCTAACAGTGGCAGACAGTGGCGGTGGTAGGGTTTAAAAACAGGTCTTCCTGGTCTTTCTTGGTAGTGGTGGGGCTTAAATCTTCAATGAGAAACTAAACAGTAATGTACACAATAAACCTCCCATTTTTACCACTTAAAGCTGACCCACTTATGCTCCAAACCACAAACCTGATCTTCGACCAATTATGTAGCAATTCTAACTAACTGTAGTGATTTAACTGCATTGCAAACGTTAGCACTGCTGCTGAGAACTAATCAGGAAACATTCCCCAATTAACAACGTACGTTTTATGTTATGCTTTCTTCAAATATGTGGCGACTCATTTCCAGAGATATCGCAGCTTCTGTGAAATGAGTGACAGCAACCATTGATGTGGGCGTGCCCGTCAACGTGACAAACAACAAGAAAAAAGCACATGCTGCTTCTCTTTTATCTTTACGTGACATGATACAAAAGGTTGATATGCCGACAACAAATCTCCCTGTAAAATGCTACATTTTAGCAAGTAACCGTCTGTCATTTAAAATGATCCCATGCAGGGATAAATGATATTACTATAGCAACCAATAGCAGAAATGGCTACTTGAGTCTGTATACTGCAACAACTTGCAATTTGCAATTAGCAATATAGCTGATTTAAAATGTACATGTCACCTTTTATAGCATTCATATGGCAATGTTCAACGTAGCAAGAGGTTCATTCTTCAGTCTGTTTGGTATTTTCATCTCCATACAATAAGGTATATCATATTATATAGCAGTATTGTATAGCAGTAAAATTTTGGAAGACCACAGCGGATCAACTGAGCCAAATATTTGATTTGGCACCGGTTTTTATATCAAATGGGCTTCCTGACACAACCCTCCCAGTTTATCTGGGCTCAAAACTGCCACTAATTGTTAACCCCTCAGTGACTGGGTTGGTTCACTGCTCGGATAATGAACCTTAGCTTGCCAGACTGAACCTGGCGTTGAGATTTGGCCATGACATGCCATCTGGCATCCTCCCACATACCTTCTGATCTCCGGCACCAGCCCATTCCCACTGATGCATCTCGGTTTTCATAGCAGTGAGAGGGTTTCATTATATCCAGAGTAACCAGTGCTCAGGGAAGTGTGGGAGGTGTGAGTTGATAGTGTTGTGATTTAGGAATGCAGGTGAGATTTGTAGAACAGCCTGATGCGATTCCTCGTCCATGAATCACAGGATGGGAGATATTACTAGTTCCGTTTTTTGGGAAGTTTCCTCCAAAGCAGGGAGATGAAAGAGAGCATCACCTCTGGTATTCTTGGTCCGATAAAAATAGAATGATTAAAAAAAGGTTAAAAAAAACCCTCAAAGAACTGATGATCCATGAGTACCACAAATTAATGGTGGGCCCCCTCCAGCCAGTGTCTTCAGTCCTCTGGGACCAGTTTCAAGACCAGAATTTCCAATCTTGCATCAACACATGGGTGGACTCAAGTAGGAGTCTTCTACTGCTGGAAGATCACTCAGCCCACTCCTAAGGTGGCTGTATTGATTTTCCAAGGAAAGGGCTTGTCTGGATTAGGATAAACAAGGATGTTAAGTACAAATATTGAGCAAGGCACACAATGACTACTGTACGAACAGTTCTTTCACAGATGATAGAAATGAATTCGTCCAAAGATTGACAATAACTGCAGCTGACTAAATTGTTCCTTTTTCTGGCCTGGATTTTAAAGAATAATCCTTCAAAACATGTTTTCATTTATTTCTGATTTAAAATATCAGGTTTTAGGCAGCAGAACAAGATAACAGATTTCTGTATTATCCCTCAGTGGCTTTCCTTGGAACTTTGTACACTCTTTAGATAAGGCATTAATAAACTGCACTCGCTGGAGTGTAAACTAGCCTCTGGCAAGCTCAACATATGTACTTCTTTGTGCACAACAGAAGCAGTGGTGATATAAATAGCACCATACATGGATAATAATTTCTCCAGTGGAATGTACATCAATCTTGTGTCTGCTTACGCCCACTTAGGTCTTGTATCCATCACTGGAAGGAATGGAAACATCTAGAATAGTTCATGCCTGTCAGATGTCCTAAACTGCACCCTGTTTTGTTCAGGGAAGGTTTTTTTCCTCCCTTTGGATCCTTTCCCCTTCTCTCCTCTCAGCTCATAACAGGCTTTTTAGCCCCCTTCGATTTTATACTAGACCGACTGGCAGGTTGAAATCATTTACCTGCCACCAAGAAAGTCATATACATTAGTCTGTTTAGAAACAGCAGGTCAGTTGGTGGAAAAGACATTTTTTGGGGTTCTACCCAACATCCAAAGGGACATACTTTAAACATTTTAAAAGCAAGTAATATCCACTGGAATTAGACAATAGAACAAGACCAGACTAGACAAAGTCCACTGTCTGTTTTATACATTGAGAAATCAGTTTCTCCACAATTCCTCCAGATTTCACAGCATTTTTTTCCTCCAGTTTGTGATGAGACTTGCAGGACAGCAATTTGAAATTGTGACAGCGCAATCACATGACACTTCTAAAATACTCTCCATCACATCCTGTTCCAGATTAATGGTGCTCAGACCTCTACAAAAACATCAACACTTCTGGAAGTGGCGTTTACTTGATTGCGATGTTTGGCTGTAGGGATTTTTTTACCAAAGCCACAAAACTATTAGTGAGATCAGACCCAGATCCTTAGTGAGTGGTCTCCTGGTGACGCAGTGCTCTTGGCGTTCCAGACAGCGCTCTGGGCATTGCTTTTGATTTTATTCCAACACTGACTACCTGAACTACAACTTTCAAGTTACAGCTTCAAACTGTAGCAGGTATTAAATTATAAGACAAGAGGAGCCTGATTGCTTGTAGAACAAAATAATTTAAGATGGCCTACACGCTGTAAAATGTGAGTGACAAGTGCCAACCCATTGAGTAAGAGATACCAGTTCTTATTTTTGTTTTTTCATGTAGGTTTTCTTGTAATAAATGCAAAGCAGGGGCGGCATGGTGGCATAGTGGTTAGCATGGTTGGCTCATAGCAAATATATATAATATATATATATATAAATTTAAAAATGCTAAA
>JAOTQW010000019.1:3309202-3320396 GCA_026260075.1 Sisor rabdophorus
GTTTAGCATTTTTAAATTTCTTAGATTTTTATCTTTTTGTGACTGAAAAATCGTGATGTGATTCGAACCATGAGTTTTGTGATCTGTTGCACCGTTAGTCATCAACTATGATTCCAAACATCTGGCTCGATATAATAAACAGCAGCTGTTAGATCGTCTCTATTATATTTATTTATATTTATATCAACACGTTTGTGGTTTCCTGTAAAAAGATCCAATATGCAGTAACCTGATCAGGTCACCAAGAGAAAAGCAAACAATAAGATGAGATTAAATTTGATTATGTTCATTTATACTTTGTTATATCACAACAAAAAAATGAAAGATAGCCGCTGAAAAAAACCTGGCTGAATAAATAAATGGCGATAATTACCATGTTTTTATTTGTTACTGCTTAGGTTTTTTTAACGTTCAGATAAGCAGGTTCAGAAAGTTTTAATCTAAAACAAAAGGTTTTGGCTATAATAAGAGGCTGTTGTGTTGTTTCTTAGTTTAGCATTGCCTGCATTTCAGATGATCACAAAACTGATTATTTTATTTTATTTATTTAATTTTATTTTAATAATTTATATTATTATTTTTTATCAATCAAATAAATAATCCTGGGGGGAAAAAACTCTTAAACAACAACAACAAATAAAAAAAACAGCCTAAATTGCCAACCATTTAGCATTTACCTGACAGTACCATGCTATTCATGGAAGACTAAATAAATTTTTACCCATGATCCCTGTGGGTTGTGTATAACAAAGAAATAAAACCAATGTTTTTTTTAAACAAGCTTAAACTAAGTCAGTGTTTAGAAGACTTTTAGCCTACATGTACATGAAATGTCATGCCTAAGGAGATAAAAGGTAATAATTGTGAATAGAGGGCAAAAATCAATTCATTGCTCTGATTGGTTGCAAGTATAGGAAGTACAGCCTCTCTTTGTCCAAGCAAAACAGCGTACGTTTGTCCTCGAATGTTTATTGTGGTCTATAACTTTGCCCAGAACCTCCCTCTGCCCTGTATCTTGCTTTCTTATTGGCTGCAGGCCATCACGGAGGTGTTTTTCCGGTCACTTATTTTATACAGCAGGATTTCGGGTTGACGACAGGTACTGATGTTGAGCATACTATATATTTCACCAAGGTGTTGCCGATACCTTTGCGATTGTAACTGGCTTGAACGTGCATCGATTTCAGTCTGAGATTTCAGGGCTAAAATTGTACAATGTGAACTCAGAGTATTACCTAACTGTAGCTCCAAAGCAATCAGCCTCAGGCACTCATAATGTAATATATTACACATGATATCAGCGTCTCGCATCATCGCTTCTTTTGCCCATTATTTAGGATACTGTCCTCCCACATAATAGAGACTTTCTCAGGCGTTGTATTGTGGCATTCATGCCCCTCAAAGCATCACTAACCACAGCAAAACAATCAGAACAGAAAGGCGACATCTGTCATCATGACATCATCATCCTCTCTGGCCAGTCCTGCTCCTGACTTTTTTTGGGAACATACTCCTAACTTCCGATTGCCAACATTTCATCGCAGTCCTAATTGCAATCCAGTAAAACTGCACCTGACCACATTTTTCTCCAGTCACATTTTATTTAAAGGCCTGCCTCTGATAGCCTGGTGTTAATTTGTGCAGCTCAGTGGAGGAGGAGGAGGTGACGGATTGCTTGAAATCACCATGATAGTCTTCTAATCTATTATTAGTCTCCTGTGTCGAGATGGGAATCTTTGGATTGAAGTGCGAGACAAAAGTAGGCTCTCTCTCTCTTCTCTCTCTTTCTGCAAAATTCACTAAGAACTCTTTTCGGTTACACTGTCATATAGACATACATACATGCACAAACACATACACACAAAGCTAAAAACAAATGCCTATGCTCTGATTAATCAGTCGTCAGTCTGTAATTTGTCCTTCAAATCAATCCGATCTTTGAATTGCTGGTTTTTCCCCCTATGACCAGCCAGATTGGGTTAAATTTCAAGTCGGTATGTGCAGCTGTCAGTTCTTTATTACAGACGCTGACGGGGTCAAGCTGTCAATTATATCCACATTAGTTTAAATAGGAATTTTCTACATTTACCACGGAAGTGTTATTATACAGAGCAGCGTTAAAGGAAAGAAAACAAATCAGACTGTAGGTACAGTCCCAAAGATTTTAGAACAAAACTCTTCGCTGATTCATTTGATTCAGCTTTATTATGAATCATATTGTCTACTTTATGTACGTAGGTTGACTTTAAATGACACCCAGTCTAATTCTGTCAGCAGGTCATCGATTGCTTTCCAGTTGGTTAATCAAGTCTTTCCACAGACGGGAATCCAGACTCCCTAGAGACCGGAGCATTATTTTAGTGGTTCTCAAACTTCTTACACTATAACACCCACCCTGCAGAAAATGCCAGGCCCAACAAAGTCAAAGGACTTAAAGATGGCAGACTTTGTTTAGATATCCAGGTCATAGATCAAAAGAAAGTAGGGAATCAATCTGGTATCGATTATTGGGACATACTGAGATGGACCATGAAACCTCCAACTAACAAAGGAACACGTTTGCCAAAAAAAAAAAAATGGTAAAGTTCCCCCCTTATATGTATATGGATCTGCTACTAACAAGAAACAAATACAACCAAACTTCAACACCTCATAGGGTGAAAAAAACCCTGGACCAATCACAGGCAGTGGGAGGGCTCAAAAATGAAAATGCTGCGTTTCCTGAGTTTGTTTGGTAAATTCTGCACATGCAAAAATCAGACCACTGTAACCTTCGTGTCCAACGAGCAGCGCTGGGCTTAAATAATTCTATTGATTTTTGTAAAGAAAAGTCAATACTTGTAAAGTTATTAATACATTTTGTAGCAGATTTATTTTTTATTAAGCAGGGCATTTAACCCTGGAAGTCAGTATAGAGATACCATCAGTGTGATCCTATCCTCCCAAGGCATTACTCTCTCACCTGCTTTTGTCTACACGTACACTTCAGCAGCAGCAGCACCGATGACTACAGCATAAACTTTATATTCGGCTCTAGTGTGGAGAGGTTTGAATCCCCACTGATCTGATTGGCCTCAGCATACAAAGGGCTGTCCTGTAACCCATCCCGAATAATACACATTGCCACTATTCTCAAAACTATGACAGGCTTGAACGTCTACCCCTTTATCAGAACACTTTCCTGTAAGTTTGTGAGAGCGGGTTGGGAGGAGCTGCTTTGGCGCATGCACAAAACCCAGAACGTGCAACAAAAAAAATTGCACAGGCGTTCGGCACAATCAGACTTTCTATCCGCAATATTGCTTTTTTTATTACAGCGCTGCACCAGAGATTTAACAGCTAAAATAAAAGACGAATAAGGGGGGAAAAAAACGTACTCCTTAGTGACTTTGCAAAACAAATATTCTGTTACTAATAAAAAAAACAACAACAACACTAGTTACACTGAGCAGGACAGTGATGACAGTGATGTCCAGATTAAAGCAGCCATAGGCACAATTAGCAAAATGTAATACTACCAAGTAATTACAAGTACAAATGAAAAACAGATCAGATTCATTAAATATTCATTATTAGTTGGGGAAGTGGTAGCCCAGCAGTGAAGGTGTTGGACTGCTAATTAAAAGATTAGAGTTTGATTACCACCAATGTGCTAGCGCTGGGCCCTTAGCAAGACCCTTAACCCCAAATTGCTTAGTTTTAAAAAAAATAAAAATAAATAAATACAAATTGCCTTGGATAAGGACATCCGTCAAAATGCTGCAAATGTATTGATAGGTTATTTTTGTGGAAATGTAGATCTTCCGTAATCGTTGGTACAAACTCTTACTGTAGATCTGTCCTGCAGAGCTTAGTATTACTCCAGTGCAATTCCTTGGGCTTAGAACGATTTGTTGGAAATGGCAACTACCGTATTGTTTTGGGGTTTTTGTATTTATGCACTGGGCAGCCTAGTAAATAACATGTCCCCAATGTGGGACGAATAAAGTTATATTGTCTCTTTTTCTCTTGTAACGTCTCTTCCACAGCATTAACATTTACTTTCACTGCAACTAAGATTCCGGCATAATAATACCCCTGTGCCCAAAACCCCTGAGCTTTAGGAATACATGGCCTGTTATAGTCGCTGTGAAAAAATGGGAGGGGGGCTGACTTTAACCCATTGAATTAACTGTCCCCCACTAGAACTTCTCACCAGACCTTGCCAGTGTGGCTAAAAAACCAAGCTACACAATAATTATTGCAACGTTCTAATTTCTTACAATAAAATGATAATAATGTTAAACTATTTTTCTTTTACTGCTCTACATGACTTGCTTTGTTATGTCATCAATCACAATTTTTATTGCGAATAACTGTCGGATGTCTACTTTTATTAATTCAAGCAAATTTGCTAATTTGCACGAATAAGGCTGAGGTTTAGAGTGTTTGTTCCTAATAAATGGCCCTTTCTTTCTGCTGCAGAGTCGTTATCCAAGTAGAGCGTTCCAGTTCGGGGTGGGTTTGCTGGATCGTATCAGCAGGCAAACGGTGAAAACTGCCCAATTACTGTCATACAAAGGCCGAAGCGGACCAAATGAATTAAACACAGTTAATAACATTTTTATTTCTTGATATTCTAATTTGATAAAATCAAAGTAATTTTTTTGCTGAGTTCCGTTCTACAATAAGCACAAAATACCAGTGAATGATGAAACTACGCCGGCACAAGTGACCTCATTCCAATAAACCTATTGAATGATTTTTTTTTCAAAACCTATATGGCGCGAGCGCTCATGTAATGGTCCTTGGTGGTATTGAGGTGATGGGAAAAGAAAGCGAGAGAGAGTGCGAGAGAACGAAAAAAAGGTGGGGGGAGTCAGAGTGAGGTAAGGCTAAAGAGAACTTGCTCCTCATTTGTCTCAGCAGACAGGCAGTTAAGGGCTTAGCAAGCTCTGTGCCAGCTCAGCCTAGCCTGTCCTTTGGCTTCATAGTAAATCACAACCTGGAGTAAGCTCTGCTATTATTACCACCAGGACGCACCTTTCTTCCGATTTACACCACCGGGCCAAAGAGCATTCAAACCCATCAAGAGGCTATCTGTAACCCCTGATCCTCTTCTACCCTTTCATTCATAATCAGCCTTCAAGCTTTCCCACTGCCCTGTTTTTAATAAAGCACATGGCCCATTTGCCTGCCTCATCTTGACTGAAGGTGAACTGAAAGTTCTAGTGTCCTTCATGCTTGATTAAACTTTGCACAGGAATGATTCCTAATCCCGGTAGATTTGTTGATTGTGGCTCATCAGATGTTGTAGATTAGTATTGATGTAAAGGTAGTTTAATTATAAAACATTAATAAATGAAAAATTCATAGAATTTTATGTGAAGGAACTTATATCTCATTAAAAACACCTTCCACGAGGGCCCAGTGGTGCTAACTGCTGAGCTAGCACATCTCTATTTACATTTTCATCAGTTAGCAGAAGCCCTTATGCAGAGCAATGTCCTAAAGTGCTTTCACCATTAAACAGATCTGAACTGGTTTGCTGGACAAAAACAGTGCAAAAAACGAGACAACGTAGGATTATTTTCTAATTTGATGGTGGAAGTTTATGAGAAAAAGGAAGGTCCTTTGACCTCTTCAGTTAGATGTTCTGACACAGATGGGAAAAGTGTATTATACCATTATGGTCCCATGTCCCAAACTGAATTAATGATTTACAATTTTAGTTGTTTATCATCAAATAAATATTTTATCTGTTAGTGGTCTTCTAAAATAACATGACAGACTTATGACTCTCCAAAGCACGTCCACGTTCACTGTTTGTTCTTCTCATAGAGAAAAGCTATTGGTACGAGAGTTTAGAGTCAGCGGTATCAGTAAAAACAAACATGAAAAAAATAATGATTGTTCTTGACCAGAAATCTGCGTTTTTGGGTTCAGGAGAGTCCTGACCCACTAGAGGGCATCAGCAAGCTCTGTAGGGGTGGGTTGTGTGATATTTTGAAAGTGCTGAGCAGTGAGAAGCATTAAGGAGAACAATCATACAGCATTAGATAAGTTTGTCCTTGATCCCCTGGTTGACCAAAAATGTATAACTCATCCTCCAGAAAAACGAGCGGGTCGCTGATTTACTTTCAGCAGCTAATAACAACGCAGTAATAGTGGACCCCGGTGAGAAGAGAAAGAGCCCACCAATTCCCATCAGTACTAGAAACACCAAATGCATCAAATAACAAGAGCCAAAATATCATTAAATGTACAGGGAAACCAAAAATATTGTCTTGGCAAAAGGGGGGAACGTGTGAGTTATGAAAACAGGAGCTTGTTAGCCAACAATAGCAAAAACAAGCCGAACAACTGGACAGAATGGGTCTGAAAACTCAGCTTTCTTCCGCTTCTTTAACAGTTGTGCCAACATACAGTATTAACACACGACTATTAATTGTTGTCAAATTGCACGAATATAATTACAACAGCACATAATTACATAATCCCCTGTAAATCAGACAGTAACACACCAGTCCGGGGTGCATTGTTTTTAGATTACAGTACAATCTCCTATAAGCTGCAACAGTTACGTTTCCACACGTGCCAAATGAAAAAAAACTTAAACTGATACGGTTTCGTCCTGTAATAAGACACCATGTAAACCAAGGCTGGTAAGAGTTCTAAGTTTCCCTCCCCTTGTTAGAGAAGCTGGACAACTTTGTGTTGAGAAAGTATCGGTCTGTCGTCACCACACTCGTCTCGTTCATCTGAAAACTACACTGACATTGCTTACCATATGCACACCATGGGGGGGGGGGGGGTCATAAATGAGCAGCTCTGTGTTTACACTTCTGATTTGTTAGGCCATTTGTTGGGCCCTTACACAAGGCCCTTATCCCTCTCTACCTCTTGAACTGATCCATCACTCTGACAATTACAGAAGTAAGAATTCTGACGTTCTGTAGTGCACTATCGGGCTTGGAAAGTCTTCTTCTTATTATTATTATTACATACCATAACTCTTTTTTTGTTCAGCCATCTGTGTTTAAGTTTGTTTGATTTCAATATTTTTAACATATTCAGCAGAAAAATTATCCTAAAGTCAATATTTCTCATATTCATTACCTGAACACAGAGCTTCCTAAAACAGAGCTGCTAGTGTGAGTTCAGCTGGTAGGAGGATTCCCAAGTTTTGCCATCTTGGTGAGGACACACACAAAAAAACAAACAAAAAAAAAAGAGAGAGAGAGAGAGAGAGAGACAGACAGACAGACAGACTTAAAGGGAACAAGAAAGAGAGAAAGAAAGGAGAGAGAGAGAGAGAGAGAGGGGTAAAGGGAACGAGAGAAAGAAAGAAAAGAGAGGGAGAAAAAGAGCGAGATTTTAAAGGGAACAAGAGAGGGAGAGAAAGAGAGAGAGCCTGCGAACATTGGTGTAGACGATTAAAGGACAGTAAGAAAGAGAGAGAGAGCGAGAGATTTAGTTGTTCGAACTTTGCCCATACATTCTGGACGACTTCAGCATCTTAACCCGTCTCCTTAAATAAAATCTGTTCCCACTTCAGTAATAAAGACTTCCTTTTTAAAAGGCATTCAAAGGTCAACTCAGCTCCTGAGCTCCAACATCTAAATCAGTTCCAGCAGAAAATCCCAGATGTCTGAAAAACAATCGGCAATCTCTCCTCGAAAACCAGATACAGAAAAAAGCCTTGGTGCAGTCCACCCACCAAAACACACTCAAGCCAATAAAGGAGAAGACAACTACTATTTGCTGTGTAATTATTTAGTCAAGCAGTTGTTTAGCTTAACACACAGATGTTGCACAAGACCATGTTGCCATTGGCTGCCGCGGTTAGTGTAAAAAAAAAAAAAAAAAAAAAAAAAAAAAGCTTAGGGTCTGTGTGTTTAATGGCGGCAATAAAAGTTGCTCGAAGTGACAATATGTGACTCACCTTGTAAAATAAAAGCAAACACTATGTTGGGGGCTTAGAACTTCATGCAGTTCCGAACGTTAAGGACCACAATGAGGTCATTGTAAGGAAAAGATGCCAGAGTTCCTCCCTGGTAACATGGACATTAGTGCAACGAGAGAGAATTTTTAATCTGGACGAAACTACAGTAGATCTACAGCCTATAATAGGCTTGTGACAGTGAAGAAATTAAACGGTGTCACCGTGGGGGGTTAATTGGGGGGTTGGGTGTTAGACTTTCTCTCTTTTTCTCACGTACCTTCACCTTCAACTAGCTAATTAGTTCAACCTAATTCTTTATTAGGGATAAGTTTTTCGGATTTTAGCAGTCAGGAGTTGATTCCGGAATTGATTCTGAATCAAGACTTTTTTTTATTCTGCTGTGTAAACAAGTGTCTATCTTTCCATTTGAAGCAGAATTGGAGTTTCTCTGCTTTTTGTTTAGAGTTGCAATTTCTGTAGGACATCATCCATCTTAAAAAGGTGATTAGGTTTTCTGAATGTTCGAATATTAATAAGTCATATGCTCAAAAAGGCACATGGAAAAGTCAGATTAATCAAACGATTATGAAAAAAACACTGCAACTATGCTGTAAGGACACGCTGTAACTCGACTCAAGCACCTGTAACCATGCGTGAAACCCTGTGTTATCCACCACGGAGAACCACCACAAATGCAGTGACTCAGTGATTCACTTCAGCTTTTCAGAATTCCGGAGGAAGCTTTACAACTTGTTTAAGATTCGTTTAAGGGAAACTGGTAGTGAAACGTGGACGGGAGAGAAGTTTCTCAGCTCTGAATCACATGATACGTTTCTTCACGTTAGTCATGCTACTAAAATATTTAAATTTGGTGTCAAAAACTGTCTGACTGTTAAGGGAGGAGAAGGGGTGGGCTAGTGGTTAAGATGTTGGACTGATACCAGAAAGACAGAGGTTTGATTCCCAGCACCACTAAGCCACCACTCAGCAAGGCCTTTGACCTCCAAGTTGTAAGTCACTCTGGATAAGGGCGTCTGCCAAATGCTGTAAATGTTATAACTGCCAAAGTTCGTTCTTACAAAATCCAAAGTGTTCCCACACAGTTGCGTCTATTAATGCGAATTATTTTTGTGTTTATTGCTCGCACGCACATGCATAGAATTTAAATTCAGATTCGGTTCGAAAAATACAGAATTGATTCAGAATCATTACAGAAAGAACCACAATGCATCGATGAATCTGGGGTTTTTTTCTACCTATAATTCAGCAGCAATTTTGGACCACTTGATCCGGTTTTTAGAGCGTTTTGTTCACACAAAACCATCTGTGCTCTGTCAGCTTTATCTTTAGCACTAAATGTGTGTATTCCTTCTTCCTTTTTTCCCCATTCCCTATTGAAGCTGAAGAGTGCAGGTTATCGTCGCCATTCACACCAGCTGTTTAAAACATGATGCACATCATATGCGAGAACAAACACGCAGAGGTGTTAATAAGCAATGAATATCATTCAGCTGTTGACAAATACATTGTTTGCTTCATTTCTTTAGCAATCATAAATATATGATCTAATTTTATTCCCATCAAAAACTAGACTGAGAAGCATCTGGGTTTATTCTGGTTTTCCCCTTTTTTTTCCAGGAAGCACATGATGCCATTCTACCTCCTGTGAAATGTAGCACTGGAGCGTTGCCATATTCCACAGGATCCTCAAGTCAGAAGGTCAGTTTTTTCATGCATTAATTCAGACATTTCACAGAAATAACCCACAACACCACACACTGTTATGCCATTACAGAAAGCAAACAAGAATTTGCATTTTCAATCAGCTGTTTTACAGCATCAGCAACGTACTAATCAGAAATAAAATCATGTTTAACACATAAAAAAAGATACAAATTAACAAACTTCCTTGGTTTGTTTTTCTGTAAAAAAAATTATTAACCTTCTATATTCGACTCCTCAAGATGTCTTGGTTACCCTGAGCACATGTAAAACACGAACCATAGCGAAACCATTTTCTCAACCTTTATTTGTATGACATACTAGCCAAGTGTCATAACAATAAACATTTAACAGCTTTGTCATCGTTTTGACTTTCATTACGGCGTCTCTGTGCAATCGTTCTTCTTTCAGCATCACTGCAGACATTTTTTTAATAAACAAGACCAAATGATTCCAAGAACGGCATAATACACGTTAGGAGTAAAATGTCTACGGAACAGAAAATCTATCCGCAATATCTAAGTATCTCTATAAAAAGTCTTAAATCTGGTCAGCTATAGATTTTGGGGCTGGTACAGAAGGACATGTCAACCAGAAAGTGATTTGAGATGCAGTGAAGGGAGATTAAACCATTAACCATCTGCAGGACCCGGTAAGAAACCCTAGACTGTAAAAATGGTACTTCTTCTTGTTGCTATAGATACGTTGTTCCTTAATTATTTTACACTGGCAAATTTTTTTTTTTTTATATTATTAAAAAATTCATTACCCATTGAAATGTACACATTATCCTTATTACTCGGTGGAGGGAATGTATTTAGTGTGAGGGAGTTTTATACCGTGTATAAAAATACTGTAGAAATCTAATCACAATGTTACAGTCTCCTACCAGCCTCCTACTGGACACAAATACATGGCCATAATAATTATTCGCATTTACATTTACGGCATGTGACAGATGTCATTATCCAGAGTGACTGTTATATTTTTTATACTAATTTAAGGTTAAGGCTCTTGCTCAGAGGCCCAATGGTGGTAACTTGGTGGTGCTGGGAATCAAACCCTAACTTCCAATTAGGATTCCAATTAGAAATCCATCAACTTAACCACTGAGCTACCGCTTCCACAAATAGTGACAAATAATTCATAATTATTTGTACTAGTAATCATTTGGGAAAATTGCATCCACATGTAAGAATGATTAAATAATTGGATGATCGCAATTATTTATTTTAAACCAGGATCTTTGAATCCAATTGCAATGACTGCACATTTTTATTAGCCACAAGGGGGAGCTGTAGCACCTGCAGACCCCTACTTTCAATCACGGTAAGTGAGGATCCGGGTTTTTTTGACTCTCCAATCTCCATTCAATAACCTTTACATATATATGTTATACCTTATAACATTACCAGCGCAACTCATGTTAACATCCCAGAATGCAACTGCAGAGAAAATAAATGAATTTCTATGTTGATATAGGGCGGCGAGGTGGCGCAGTGGTTAGCACCGTTGCCTCAAAGCAAGAAGGTCCTGGGTTCGAATCCC
>JAOTQW010000019.1:3365822-3376204 GCA_026260075.1 Sisor rabdophorus
TATATATATCTCAGAATATTCGAAAGCAGCTAGCACATGCTGCAACCAAAAATAATAATAAAATCACAGAAATCACATATAATGCGAGAAATATGATTAAATACCAACTGGTGCTGCCATAAAGACAGAAAGTACAATAGCTCAGTTCACACAGAAGCAAATGCATCTCAGTTTCACTGCGTTAAACACTCCAGTCTTCCTTAATAATTAAACTGATGAATAATGCAGAGAGACGCTTTCATGCTTTATCATTGGACATAAACATTAACAATGCATAGTGGTACAAGGAGACACGTATACAGTATAAATATGCCATTCAAGTTTATCAACATAAAAATTTGTTGTGCCATTTCAGCGGTACCCCAATTATGAAGCCAGGAAAACTTTTTTGACGTTATGTTTTTGGTAAAGGGGAAAACAAATAATATTAGAAATATACATATATTCATAAAAAAAAAATTCAAACCAGGACCAAGTCCAGGTAGTAACTAGTATTTTTTTCTCCCTCTATCAGAATCATTTTGTTATATAATGCACCAATTACCTTAACCCAGCTCCAACCCTAGTCACCTAACCCTATCCCCAACCCTAACCCTATCCCCAACCCTAAACCCTAAACCTATCCCCAACCCTAAACCTATCCCCAACCTTAACCCTATCCCCAACCTTAACCCTATCCCCAACCTTAACCCTATCCCCAACCCTAACCCTATCCCCAACCCTAAACCTATTCCCAACCCTAAACCTATTCCCAACCTTAACCCTATCCCCAACCTTAACCCTATTCCCAACCCTTAACCTATCCCCAACCCTAACCCTATTCCCAACCCTAAACCTATCCCCAACCCTAACCCTATCCCCAAGCCTAAACCTATTCCCAACATTAACTCTATCCCCAACCCCAACATTATCCCCAACCCTGAACCTATTCCCAACTCTAAACCTATTCCCAACCCTAAACCTTTTCCCAACCCTAAATCCACCCCAACCCTAACTCTAACCACTTAAACCTATCCCCAACCCTTATCCTATTTCCAACCCAAACTTTAACCCTACCTTTCACATGACCTAAAAAGCATCAGGTATCTTTTAGTTTCCCCCTGTCCCTTAAAAACTTTTGTATCAGAATGAATCATTTTTTACATGACTATAAATCTTCTTTACTTGCTACTGGAAACAAAATTTAAAAAAAATCTGTCTCAGATTTTTAAAAGTGATGATTAAAGACAAAGTGAACCTAACTACATACACTATATTGCCAAATGCGTGTGGTCACCTGAGCATGTGGTTTCCAACATCCAGATTGATCCTTATTTAGCTATTTAATAAAGCTTCACTCTTCTTTTCACTCCAATATGAAGCGTGAATGTGAGATATCTCTTTATTCAGCTTCAACGCTATTAGTGAGATCTGACACTAATGTCAGGTAAGGAGGGTCTGGGGTGCAGTCGGCAGGTTTTCATGGTTGGTAAGATCAAAATTTGTGCCGATATGCTGGTGTTTTTTTTTTACTTACTCACTCACTCACTCACTCACTCACTTGTGCTCAGGATCATTGTCATGCTGGAACAGTGTTGGAGTCTCTTGGTTCCATTGTGGGAAATAATGTAATGCTACAACATACAAAAACATTCTAGACAACCGCAGGCTTCCAGATTTTTTAGCAACAGTTTGGAGAGGAACCACATATGAATCTGATGGTGAGATGACCACAAACTTTTAGCAGGGTAGTGTACTAAAGTGAAGTTGTGTAGAAGATTTGCCACAAGTTAAGTGGGTTACATCAGAATTAGAATCTGCGCTACAAAAAGCCCCCCCCCCAAAAAATGATCATAGAATAACGAATGTCTGTTTAATTCACTGCTCGATGCAATGTTTACACTATTTTAACTGTTTACTGTTGATGGTTCAGCTCTTCTGGAATCGGAGTGTTTACACAAGCATACAAAAATCTGTTGTTTTCACACATTTTGCTGATGAGTAAAACTTACAGATGGGGGCATCTTCAGTACCGCTCACCACCAAATAGCGGTACGGGAAAGCAGCATCACATGGTGTCTCGATGATGATGTTACAATGCTGATCATAGCTACACATCTGATTAGCAGCTGTTATAAAACATGATGTTACAGTGTGAGTCTTCAACCTCTCCCTTAAGATACTAATAAGAAACATGAGGTTTCCACATTCATAGCAGAGGCTTGACATTATTATGTTCATACTTTTGTACCTTTCAAACATTAAACATGACTCCCGCCGTTAACTTAGATTGCCTTTTAACGACCTCGGAGACGATCTCTACATACAGCCTTTACGTATTAAAATAAACGTTTATAAAATGTATAGATAAGATTAACTAACAGCAACAAGTAAACATAATATATTACTACGCCATGATTGTCGAGGATTCCACCTGCCAGGGGAAAAAAACAGAGCTTGTAAAAAGATCGTGTAAAAAGTCTCAATGCCCTGTAAATCCTCTGCACAGAGAGCAAGGAGATATACGAGATCGCTTAGGCTCTGTTTATGGTGAAAGCAGCAGCAGAAGCACACACAGGTTCACGTGGACTAATTTCATGATAACTCCTTGGAGGGGTCCAAGCACTGCTATGCTGTTTCTTCATCAATGCAGAGGTAACAGAGCAGACATGGTTCTGTAATGGTTGAATTCAAAATCCAGATTGTCGGTGGTTCAGTTTTTTTCACTGTTTGGTCAAGGGTGTCACATAGGATTTTATAAAAAATTAGATTATATTATAAAAAAAGTAGACAAAATAAAAATCTATAATAATAATAATATTTGTATTGTTGTTATTCAATTTCTATTATGTTTTCCTCGTGCGTTTTGGACCCTTAAAGCCTGCCTGTAACAGCCTGTAGCCAGCCGTTGTAACTCACCCTCACCTGCGCCCCACCCCCCAACCCACCACACCTGCCGGACCCCAGCTGCCATGCTTTTATCTCTGGTTACTGATATGGGTTGAAAAATATCCACCTTACTAACTAATGTTCTACTTACAATCACAAACACACACACACACACACCTCTATGTTGGTTCTGCTTTTTTGCTCCTACGGCATTAATAACCTTCTACCTTTTTTTTCAGCATCCATTTTCTTTTTCTTCTTTTTAATAAAAGGATATGAAATGAAAGCAAAGTGACACCAGTTGAGATGAAAAAGTTTAAATGTCTCTAGAGTCACAACCACAGACAGAGACATGTATTATACATTCAGGTGTGGTTTTTTTTTTTTTAGATGTTAAATGCAAGTAGCAAAATTCTTAGCGGCTATCCAGCAAGGACAAAATCCAAAGACTCACCCACCAATCAAACAGGCGAGCAATTCTAATAGGTAACGATGAGTATCTACTGTTTTTTTTTCAGAGCTACACTGAAAAACATTTAAGGAGAAAGACAGATTTATAAAAAAAGACAGAAAAAATAACACCCAGAAATGTCCTACACAGGGTGATGCTTTTCTTTTCCATGCTGAAATCCATCATGCAAAAAAGGAGCTTGCCACTATGCATGCAGACAGTGGAGCATTCAAAGCCGTCTCTTGTCGCCTTTTTTTCTTTTGCTTTTTATCTCCTTTATTCTGTCTGTCCATCATTTCCTTGCTACACGAAGTAATAAATTCAGAATAAGGATTATGTCTGGACCTCTCGAGTTATAGGTTCAATTCCAGTTGAGGTTAAATGTTAATAATGTTTGCAATTAAAGACGTCTGTAGGCTTATGTGATCCAGGAATTTTGAAGATGTCCGTTGCTCCTGTATGTTACTGTGTGTATGCGTAAATATATATTTCTATCTATATCTAAATATGGCAGTGAAAGTTGTGTAGGAACTACTTTTTTTGTTTTGGGTTTTTTTTTCATTCGATGTCTTTTATTTTAGTTTTAGGACTAATAGAGGCTATAGACAAAACAGCTCGGCAGTGATGCGCTGATAAAATAACCTTCTTCATAAGCCTTCATAAAGGGGAATTCTGAGAAAGAATTACAGATGTTGATGATCCACATGATCACTTCTGAGAAAACAGAGCGCCAATGGTGACTCCTGCCGCTCCCAGCGCTGCCAAGCCAAAGACAGTCTTTAAATAGGGCCAGGGGTGAAATATGGAGGCTCTCTGATGACTGTAGAGCTCCACAAAGGCATCCTGGAAGACATAATTGGAAAAAAAAAGTTTTTAGCAGTTTGTAGAAAAGACCAGTGACACCCAAAAGAACCTTTTTTGGCTCTTATGATAAAAAAATTGAATTAGCACTACCACTGTGTTACATCCTATTCTTTTGTTTTATAGGGCATTTACTATAGACTAAATATAGTGACAGTCATTGAGAGGAAGTAAATAATTTACCTCCTTAATTCAAACACCCCCACCCCAACACACACACACGCACACACACACAATTTATGGAACAAACATTCAATGTCTCTGCATGCAGAATTCTTGTAGGCCACCAAATCAACTCAGCAACTATTCAATGAGAGAAGAATAACAACAGACAGAGAAAAAATAGAGTGATTGCAGGTCCGGTTCTTTCCAACATTAGAATGGTGGGCAGTCAGTTATCCCAGTGGGCCAGTTTTTAAGGTGAGATTATAGAGATGACACTCAACTGATTAAATGATGAAATAACAACAATATTGTTTTAGTAATAGTTGCTTGGGTTTGGTTATGAAGACATTATAAACACAAATATGTTTTTAAAATGTTAAGCCAAGGTTTATTTTCAATGATCAGAATGAGAAATTCAGGAAGTATTATAATCTTATTAAAGTTTGGGCCAAACAAAAATTAAAATATTTAATTACTGCTCGACTAGTTCCCTCATCCTCTAGGACTCAAGGTCAGTCTGCCTCAAGACTTTTCTCTGTCCTTGCACCAAGATGGTGGAAAAAACTTCCCATCATTGTCAGAACAGCTGAGTCACTGGCTGTCCTCAAGAGATGCTTTTAAAGACGTACCTCTTTTTTAAACACCTAGCACTTCATATATGAATAAAAAATATGATCAATGATGTGACTTTTGTGCATCAGCTCTGGACAAAACGTCTGCTAAATGCTGTTAATGTAAATGTGAGTAATATTCCAAAGAGAGAAACTAAGTAAACAAATGGCAGAAAGATGACAGACAGAAAAACATATTTGTATACCAAATTTTGATTGGCTGGGTAAGAAAGACTATTGGTTGGCCTCAGGCCCCACCCATGCCTTGAACCCCTGATTGATTGCATCAACATTTAAACAGAGAGCAAAAGCTAAACATGGCAGGTTTAAAGGTTACTATTGCTGTCCTATCTTCTCGATGGGGTGCACTTATTTAAAGAATTGTCATAAAGGATTTGTGTTCCGATTCCTCATCCTCCCTTATCCGCTGTTTCCTCCCTCCTACCCTCAGTACATCTGTTGCTTCCTGGTCCTGCAGCATTTCAGACAGCAGGTTTAAAAAGACACAAGTTAAAAACCTAGTCCAGTGCAGCCAAAAACCCACAGTGTGTGTTCTGAAGTCTGCTGCGGCTCGCCACCCAAAATATCGCCAGTTATCTGCCGTTTGGCACCAGAAAAGAGCAGAGTTTACTGACGTTTCCTGCTCGATGAACCATTTATAAGGAAATAATAAGCTCTTTTTCTCCATTGAGATGACTAGGAGTTAATAGCGGGGAAAAAACCTTTTAAACCCGAGCTTTAGAAATAAAATAAATTATGCTTGGACCGAAACAAAATGGCAGTATTGCAGCAATATATTATTATAAAATTAGAGGCCAGGGTTCCCAGCAGTGCCAGTGAGTGATAAGATTAGAGTAGACAGTATACAATCCCATATCATACTTAGTATTTTGTTTATAATTCCGTTCTTTTAGATGCCTGCAATATATGCAAATAAGATAATACCTTTTGGTAACAGAATAAAAATACTCAGTGACCGTTAATTTATGCATAGCTATTGGCAAAACTATGATGCAAAGGAGTATTAACTGCATATGCATGGATATGCGTGTCTGTGCATGCCTCGCCTGACCTCCGCTCTAATAAGCAACCCGGTGCAGAATACATTACATGCACCGGGGTCTTAATACCAAAAGCAGAGGCTTCATACGACCTGCTTTAGAGCGTCCTCCTGCTGCCGGCCACTAGATGGCGGACTGCGGTGCCACCTTGTACAGAAAGAATTGATTTTGGACGTAGCTGTGTTTAATGAGCACTGGAATATCTCACGAGGACAAAAAGGGGAAAAGCTTAGATGAGGAAAAAAGGGGTATAAGTGAGGAATAGAGAACAGAACGTAAAGCTAAGATGGCAGGAGAAACAGAACAGAGAAGAAAAGGAATGAAGCCCGAAATGAAAAGCAGGAACAACCAGATTAAGTGACAGAGAGGAGGTAAGAGGCAAAGGGAAAAAAAGAAAAAAAGTTAGCAAAAAGGAACGAATAGATAAAAGAGACATAAGTAAAAAAGATAAAGCAGGAGAGAGAGAGGGTGGGTCGGAAGGTGTGGGCGGGAAAGAGAGAAGAGCTGCATTGCAGCCGTCCTGCGTTCTATCCCTGGAGGAGGCCAAGGAACACACCCACTTGGATTAAACTGCGTGAGGCAGTGAGACAGGTGGTCAGCTTTCAGTGGGTGTAGGTGTACAGAAGCATCTCTGTTTCTCAAGCTTAAAAGGGTATTTCTCTCAACAGCTTCTTTAAATGTGCTAATGCAATATTAAATAGTTGGCGCCTTGTGAAAGACGGAGCGCTTGGCTTCTGTTTGCAGTTGGCACGAAGCTCCATGCAGAAAAAGGTCGAACCTAAGAAAGAGCCATTTCACAAACTGACCAAAACCAAAAGTAATCGAGAGCTTTTTGAACTTATTCACACTTGGTAGCGTTGGAATATATTATAGAAAAAGAAAGCACCAGCATCTAATTAAGGCCGGCTCTAAAAGAGATGGATTTCAGATTATTGAAATATTTAAAGATAAAGATTGTGGACCTTCCCGGCAGACCCATAAATCTGCATTGATTTCATCTGGCTGGAACCGGAACACAGACTGAACCTCAGACCACCTCACTACCATCATTAGTATGTGATCTCACTTAGACTTTTGTGGCAGAATAAGAAAAGTCCCCCAAGTCACGCTCCACCTTTTCACAAGATCGTCAGTTATTTTTGTACACACACACACACGCACACGTGGGTGTGATGATCAGGTGTCAATAACAGTGTCGAGGGTTTATTTTTACATTTATTAGGCTACCAAAAGCACAAATGAAGGAAGCATTTAATCAGATATCAAGTTGGCACCCTACAAGGTGCAGAGAGTTGCACTGTAGGTCTGGTTGCTTTCAGGAGGTAGGATGTGTTATTTCCCCTGTTACTAACCTGCTGTTCGAATTCATAAGTCAAAGGATTCATGGCAAAGCTGTTTATTTCTGATGCCTGGTAATATCTGCGAGTTAAAAATATGTCGGCCGAATGCTAGTTGGAAGATCAGGGTTCGAGTCCCAGTTGGGCCCCTAAGTAAGGCCCCTAACCGCAATTGCTCAGCTGTATAAAAGAGATAAATGTGAGTTGTTTTGGATAAGGATGTCTGCTAAATGCTGTGAATGTAAATGTAGTTCGGTTAACATGGTTTACATAATAAATAAAAAATATTTTTGCATATTTATTCAGGGCGGCGCGAAGGTCCTGGGTTCGAATTCCGGACACGAGGTCTTCCCGTGTGAAGTTTGCATGTTCTCTCTGCACTTGCGTGGGTTTCCTTCGGGTATTCCGGTTTCCTCCCACAGTCCAAAAACATGTGCATTAGGTTGATTGGTGATTACAAATTGCCTATAGAAGTGAGTGTGTGTGGTTGTGTGTTTGTGGCCCTGCAAAGGACTGGCGACCTGTCCAGGGTGTACCCCTGCCTTTCGCCCTATGTGTACTGGGTTAGACTACAGCAGACCCCCAGTTCAGGAATAGGCGGGTATAGAAGATTGAATTGTTGAATGAATTTCTGCATATTATGTTGGTTGTTCCCTCTAACCTGATATTATGGGATATGTTAAACGGGAGTGTCTTGCTTTACGAGGTTAATTGGTTCTGTTATGGAGCTCGGAACTTCAGATTACTCGTTTGAAATGAACTAAAATGTCATTAAGCTGCTCTGGGTCCCCAAAAAACCCACAAAAATTTCTTTTGTTAAATGTTTTTAAATAATAAAAATAAAACATATAAATAACAGATATTGCATACAAAACAGTCCAGTGGGATGCTACTGCTAACGGCCTGTCTGACTAGCTATCAAGCGGCATGTCTGACTAGCTACTGCTGCATTGCGATGCCAACTAGCGGTGGGGTATCTGAAGGTGGAGGGTAACCAGAATATTAGCTAACAAGCAAAAAAATCATTCAAGAGACGTCAGGGTACCACCGAGTAGCCATAGCATGTAACCATATAACTCATTTTACATCTGAAGTTTAAAATACTGAATGTTTCAACGACCTTAAATACTATTAGGTGCTATGGTGCACATTATTTTCTTTGATCCTATTTGGCACACACACACATACACACACACGCACACACACACGTCAGCCTGTTTTGAACAGGCCGCAGGGTACTAAAGAAAGGTAGTTTAGCAGGTTTAACCTTTATTGAACTAAACTTTCATTGACACCAATCGCCCTCGTCATCATCATCATCATCATCAATTGACTCATCAGACAGTGGAATACACCAGTCATCAACACTGTTTGCCCAGTTCGATATCAGCCCGGATGAACTGAAATGACAGTTTTTTTAACCAGGAGCTGCTGAGCCAGCAGAACGTATTTAACGATGACACAAGGGCCAGGTCTACAGTGTGTTTACACCACTAACAATGGCTACCTTCTTTGGTACACAGACAAAAACCGTGCAGCCATCTCCCAGGATGCTTCGGTTATGCTTTTCTGTTTATATCTTACTGCTGTTCACTGACCGGACGGCCGACTGGCTTTCCTGCAGGCTGTCAGTATCTCATTTACTCAATATAACATGCTGTAAGCAAAAAAAAAACTGACTTAAAGGATTTTTTTTGCTTGTCAAACTGGAGAAAAAAAAGTCAAGGGGATGAGCAGAAAATAACAAGCGAGCACTCCGGACCCATTTTAGAGGTCATCGATTGGCACCCTCACAGTGCTACGTTTCTTGACTTCGGTGATTAGAGCCCGTGGCGGTCCCCAAAGCTGGAGAGGTGACAGAAACGAAGTATCAATGTGTGTCCACATCCCTGTTTGCTTATGCCATTTTTTTTTCACCTCAGTAAACATCCTCATTAGAGCTGCTTCCGCCTGGTGTTTGAACAGACTGCCAATGTTTGCCCAAGGCTGCTGCTAATGGCCTCGGTAACGCAGCCTCGTCACTGACCCCGACTTTCAGCAGCAGTAAGAAGGTACACAGGCTTGGGCAGGAACACACACAAACAAATACACACACACACACACAACCAGCACAGAGAGCTTGTTAGTCAGACGTCCATCACATGCTGTTTAGCATTTTGAGCTTATTGATTCCAAAGAACTACAGAAAAAGGGAAATTTGGAAAGATTGGTGGCTCTAGTGGCCATGAGATTTTGTACATGAAACCCCTTGAAATGATTATATAAAATGCCCCAAAGTTTGTGGACACCTTACCAGTACATCTATAGATGTGCAAATTAGCTGGGATGGCTCAGTTTTCTGTAGCACTGATTGATTGACCCCCACCACAACGAACACCTTTGCAACAGTGAATGCTCCTCAGACCCCCTCACATCAACATTAGTACCTGATCTCACTAATTAGATTCAGGCTAAAGGAGCAAATCCCTCCACGCTTTATAATTCAGTGAAAATCCTTTCTAATAGTTGGGAGTGTGTTTGTAATAGCTCCGGTTATTGTCCCCATTGTTAGCATGCTAATGAAATTTCCTGTTAATCTAGCGTAAATATACTTCTTCTTCTTATGGCTTGTTGATATCTGCTGTTTTTTTTTTTATATGACTTTGTTGGTTGACAGCGGATGTGCTTTAAATAATAAAATGAAAAATTCCCAATACCACCAACACTTTTGAAATGCATAAAAGTGTCAGACTTTAATGACTTCAACAGCGCAGATAATGCGTGATATTACTTTACATATCTCCTCATTCATCCCTAAAATTAATTCCTGACTGCACAAGTGGCAGGAAGAATACAGTTTTTGTGGGTTAAAGGGGAAGCACAAGAATTAGTTACTGAACTAAAAGAAAAGGAAAAAAAAAACATTTAAAAAAAGCATTGCCTACGTGCCACAGATTACCAGTCAGGTATTCATTCATTCATTATCCCGCTTATTGCCTAAGTCAAGAGCTGAGACTCTTTCACATAAATGACAGAATGGAGGTAAATT
>JAOTQW010000019.1:3400613-3411667 GCA_026260075.1 Sisor rabdophorus
ACACACACACACACACACACACACACACACACACACACACACACACACACACCCTTCCTTTAAAGAGTTTCATCTCATTGTTTGTTTTATAGTTTTTTACAGACATGTAATGGGGGGGGCGATAGCTGTAGTGTTTTAATACCTAAGGTTTCTTAGGAGTGGCTTCGAGGCACCCTTCACTAATGTGATTATTAGCTCCACAAACCCCCTAACGCATAATAATCAGTGTGTTCATGCCGGGCTTCGAAATTTCCCTGAGATTGATGTGATCTTATTCCTACTTTTATATCCAACAACGCAAAAACCTGCTATTGTGCACATATTTACAGATACAACATTTAGCAGCCATCCCTATCCAAATCTACTATCGTTTACCTCTTTTGGACAGCTAACCAATCGGGGGTTAAGGGTCTTATTTAGGGGGCCTATGGGTGGTAAAAAGGTGGTACTAAGAATTAAACCCTCTTCTTCCAATTAGCGGGAATAGTAGTACCCCTTAACCGCTGTATTACTACTGCCCCATAGACATTTCTTCTTAGTGCCGTTTAATGCTTGAGTCTGATTGTTAAATTTTTTCAATATTTTTTTATAATAACTGCAGTAAAAGCTGTTTATTTGTATAATGCACTTATCTCATTCTGCTCCACAGGAGCATATAAAAATGGTGACGATTGCTGTAGAAAGCGTTTAATTCAGCAGTTTTGTAAGGATTCGGTGTCAGCATTTTGTAACCATTACACACAAAGCTGTAACTTTTGGCACTTAGACAGTGGAACGTCCTCAGGACAGAACTTCACACTTCTTGGTTTCTCTCGAACCTGACAAGATTTCTGTATTATTACCTTCAGGGGAGAAATAGAATCTTATATGCCAACAGCAGCAACAATAACAAGAAATGTTCATTCATTCATTCATCCATCTTCTTCACATTTTGCTAAAATTCGACATCGAAATTCGAAAAGCAGAGTATGAATGGATGTAAGTTATGATGTCATTAAAAAGAACTTATATACTAACATACTTGGCAACCAAATAAAAGGAAAATCAGAATTAAATTAACATAATAAAAAAAATAATAAAAGAACTGTTGGCAGAGTATATATAAGAAAAAGGAAATCCCTGCACTGCTCCCAGACTAATTCCTTCATCAATCCTCCAATGTGCCCACACAAAATCCCACATCTTCAGCAACCGAATCCCCCCAGGCTTTAACCATGTATATTTAAACAGCTACACCTTTTCACGGCAACTGTGAGCTTCACTACAAACTGATTTCCTTTCAGTGATTCTTTGCAATCCTGTTACTTTTGTCACTGTCATTTGTGTCATGTGGTATTTTGTCATTCGCTTTTTCATTTCTATTCTATCAGGATTTTGTCTGTCTGACAGCCCCGCGAGAGAAAACCCCCGTTTCCTAAAAGTACCAGAAACGTTTTATGTCTTAGGCTGTCTTATTGAAGATGCTTCAGAAGACTTAGCTCCAAGATAAACATTGTCACGTGATAACTGGCAAACAAGCAAACACATACACACACACACACACACACACACACACACACACTCTGAACAGGATGCCCATAATCCGCTAGGAGAGAATTACTTATTGATGCATGCCCTGGAGTCTTTGGCACAATCTGTCCTCATGTCCAAAAGAACAAACTTCAGTTCTGTGGCGAGATAATTATTGTCATTATCCTTAACCATTTAGCCTGAGAGACACTTGCTGCAATTTAATGAGCCACCAGTAGATACCATTCGCTATGCTTCCCTTTATTAAACAAAGATCCAAATCCATCAGAAGAATCCATTTTTTTGATTAGAACCCGTGTCACCCTGAACACTTAAAATAATGTCTAAAACCTGACATTTAATTAGCATGTAATCTCTTTAACTGGGATAAACCTACAAACACACACTCCCAATTAACACACTGCAAAACACCTTTCTTACACAAAACACTATTAACTAGACTATCCATTAAAAATACAACTACACTAAACTGCCAAAGGTTTGTGTATTACAGTATTCCTTAACTCGAACTAAGAGACTCCAACACTGTTCCAACATGACAATGACCCTGAGCACAAAACCCCTGAGCTCCATCATCATATGCTGGGTTATCATTAGAATAAAACAAACAGCAGTGTTCAGCACAACGTCCTGATCTTCACACTGAACACCTTTGGGATGAACGGCAATGCTGGCTGCACCCCAGACCCTCCTTACCAGTGTCTGATCTGGTCTTTCTGTGCGTAGCTTCCATGGGTTTCCCCGGGCACTCCGCATACGCTTGCGAGGGTTTCCTCCGGATTGATTGGTGATTTCAAATTTCCCATAGGAGTAAAAGTGCGTGTGGTTGTGTGTGTGGGTCCAGGGTGTACCCCCTGCCTTTCGCCCTATGTGCGCCAGGATAAGCTCCAGCAGACCCCTGTGACCCCAAAAAGTTCGGGATTTAGCGGATATAGAAAAATTAACATTATGAGCCAGAATATTTCCAGCGGTATTACAATATAACATTATTATATAATATAATATAAATATTAGATTCTAAATAACAACAACACTGAGTTTGAGTTGAGATGACTAATAAACAAAACTGATAAATTACTGGATGAATTTTTACATTAATGACTAGTTCCCTAACTAAAACCGAGAGAACGATAAAGTATAAAGCAAAACATGGGTTTTTTTGTTTGGTACATCGAGGCTCATTTCTGTAGTTGTGGGTGTGATCAATCAGCCTGTTTCTCGCATCCGAATGGCCCTTGCTGATTCTGTCGCCGCTCTACGCCAACTTTTGGGGAAATTTTGTGTATTTCTCATATCTGGTGCTGAAGGGCCGGGCTAATAAAGATACCTTATAAAATATGGTAAAACTTTATGTCTATTACGATGATAAACTCATTTTCACTCTGTACAGAATAAAACCTGTTACTGTTCCATCGTCCTTTGTGGTGTTGTTCAGCACTAAAGCTAAACATGTTGCATACCTATGGAAAGCTGAGATTCTCGTGATTGAATGATGTAAACCATTTAAAAGGACACAATAAACAGCAGGTACAGTGTTGTTGTCAGACCAAACACGTTCACAAAACCATCGATCTAATCGAAAATTCCAAGGGAAAAATCAGCACTATACTGCCAAAAGTTGGTGTTCACCTGACCATCAGATTCATGCGTGTTTTCAAACATCAGCTTTCAGATTTATTCCCCATTTTGCTCTGTGATGAAGTCTTCTAGTAAGACTTTTCACTCCAATGTTATCTCTTCGTTCAGATCCAACAGTATTATTCATCCCTAAGGTGTTCAGTGGTTAAATTGAAATCTAAACTGTTATTGAAAAAATTATACAGATGAAAATTGTTTCCATATTGTTCATCCTTGATGGGGTTTCCCCCTCCTCTTTATCAGCACCTTAATAACTCATTCCAGCCTTACAGAAAGAAGAATTTAGAGACTTTAATTATGACAAAATAATCCACACAAGTCTTCCTCTCTCGACAATCGAAACCTGTACACCACACTTTCCCTTCCCATCAAGGCGCACCATGCAGATCTCTTTGTTAACCAATCAGCTTTCAGATCTCTTCGTGCTGTACCTTGCCCCCTGGAGAAACCGGCACTCCCTGTAAGCATCTGGGCAAAAAAAGACAAACATCCCTCTTTTATCACCGAGCATGTCGGTGTCTCATATCCCTCTATCTTTTTTTTATTTATTCTTATTTTCTCCATCCACGTCCTTACAAGTTGAGTTAGACGTTACAGCGAGTGGCAACTACATAAACATGCAGCAGGTTTGTTTGCTGTGATTACTATCAAACTGTCAGAAAGGACAAAAAGACCAAAAAAAGCACCCCTTTTCTTTCTCTCGTTATCTTTGAGTACTTTTTCTTTCAGCTACAGGCTTTGGTGGCTTTCATAAACAATGTGACTTTGAAGGAGCGAGTGAAACGCATGTTCTGGGAAATGAATAGATCTGCAGCGAGCGGCAGCACTTCTGAAGAGTTCTGTTGTCTTTTTGGTTAGTATGCCAACACAACACCCACCCAAATAAAAAGGGTGCAGGTGGGGTCAAACGTGCCTCAAAGGCAAGGAACCACTAGTTCTACTGTACAGACACACACACACACACACACACACATACACAGGAACACAGGAACCACAGGTGTGCTGTGTGTGGGTTGAGCACCTACGCATTTGTAGTCTGACTAAACAAGCGTCAGTGCAAACAGCGGCGCTGTGTTTCTGTCTGAATGGCTGAACGTAGAGATTTTCTGAATTATAGATTCTGATTTTAAACAGCGACAGAGCAGCACTGCTTTCTTGAAAATTTATAATTAGGTGCAGTGACATGATTATTGTTTTGCCCTTTTTTATTACAGACTCATCAAACATATTATTCATGTTGTGAGCTGCAATCTAAGGAATGGAACTTTATTCAACTTTGTACTGAGACTGTGGGAAAATATTGATACAGCGAACTAGCACATTTCTTTTCATTTTAAGGTATCGTTATTTTAACCCCGGTGTATCGATACACATTCATTTGTCTTTTTCTTAACCCGGGGTCCTGGGGGTCTGCCGGAGAGCTGCTATCCAAGCTCTCTAAGGGCGAAGGGCAAGGAGGGTACATCCATCACAGGGCCACACACACTCACACGTACTCCTTTGAGCAATTTTAGAATCACCAATTAACCTGATGTCCATGTTTTTAGACAGTCGGAGGAAACCGGAGAACCCAGAGTAAACCCACACAAGCATAGAGAGTGCATGCAAACTCCACAAAGAAAGACCCAGGAATTGAGCCTTGGAACTTTTGATACATATTCCAATTACATTTTAAAGGTTTATGTTATTATTTAATAAAAACCTTCAAAGCAGGTCTCTTTAACTCCACCTTGGTAATGCTTATGTATTTTATTGTATATTAATGTGTAATGTATTGCGATATATCGAATTGTGACCCGTGTATCGAGGTATGTATGGTATCATGAGAAAAAGTTTAAAGTTTATTTTTACTTAAAGTAAAAAGCCATTTTATGTCTATTGATTTTGTTCCACTGCTTTCTGCAATGCTGATAGTCAGACCTTCAAACTGACAGCAATAAGTCTGAGCTCCATAGCAGCTTTTAGTTGCAAAGACAGTGACGGACTGACTGTTAAAGCAATTCATCATAGTTTCTGTTCAGCATCATGTGTAGAGAAGTGAGAATTTTAACTGCAGACTGATGTTCAATTGAAGATCATTTATTTAGGAAAGTCAGGATGAATCCATATGAATCGATACCATAAACCTACATCATTGGAAAATCCAATGTTTATTTGACCCTACACACACACACACACACACACTCACACATTTTCGAATGCGGAAGCAGTTTTAGTTTTGCATGGTTCCATGGAGTCTTAGGCTTCAGCATCTGAGAGTAAGCTCTTGTCTCTGTTATGACAATGACTGTCATAGTGACATAAAAAAAATGGGGGGGGGGGGGTTAAGAAGACACTTTAATTGTAAATCTTTGCTTTAGAAAATAGACAGATAAGACGTAGGGAACCTTTTTTAAATAAAAAAAAACAAGAAAGTTAAGGAACCGCTGCTTTAATTTTCTGATCTGTTCCAGAATAAAACTCAATAAACCCTACAGCAGCATGAAGTATATAAAAGTTTTGTCCAAGCGTATTTATATTGGATTGTGCTGGTGGTGGGTTTGGGAGCCTGGGCTGGCAAGCATTGAACTAAGGAAATCTGACCAGGTTCCAGTGGTACATTATGTTGGTCTAAGTTTTTCCAGCATGGTCAGGAGTCTTTGAACTCTTTGGCTTCCATACCCTTCCATCGAAGCCTTACTCTGATTTATTGACAAAAAATGCCAATAAAATGTATAATAAACAGTTGTGTATTAAATAATTAATTTAATCTTATCAATCACTTTATTCTGGTCATATTTTTGGTCAGATGCTCCTGTGGAAGGACAGAATGGAACATCACAGCGCACCATGTACACAATCTTTAATATCGGAGGTTTGGGCTAGATCTGCCGACCAGCATGTTTTTTGAAAGAAACCAAAGGAACTGCATATGGACATGAGGTGAACATGCAAAAAGGCCAAACAGAAACCGAAACCCAAGCACGTCTTTCACATCAATCAGACACTGACAGTCAATTAAGTTCATGTCATGTCCTTTGTTGTGTCAAAACTGACAGGATTCACCATCGAGGCGAAAATGCCTGAATGAAACTTCAGATAAATTCCAGGTTTTTTTTAAATTCTACAGAAACGCAACCGCATGCCAGATCGAACTGGAAAGACCAAAATAAGATGAAGGTCTGAATCACGTGTTAGTAGAAGAGAAGCCTCAGCAGGGTGTCTGGAGGAAGAGCAGCGGAATTGTGTGCAGCTGTATTTACTCCACATACTGAGCAATTATTCCACTGGCTTTATTCGTGTATTTAAAAATCAGATTTCCTCTAATAGGAACTAGTTACAGAATAAAACTTTCTCTTTTTTCCTCTTCATTTGCACACAGGTCTCTCTATACTTTATTTTGATTATCTTATATTCACAGCACTGGCTGAACAAAACCGTTGGCATTTGGGTTTTTTCTTCTTTAAGAAATGAACTAAATTCTCCATCGACCGAGGATCGCTTCCGGCCAAGAGAGTATCTGTAATGTAAATAATTTAAACATGAGTTAAAACATCATTAAAGAACCGTCAAGATATCTGCCTTCTAAGTGCACGCTCTCTCATCAGGCTGAACAGCATCACTTGCTAGTTGGTCCTAAACAGCCCTCAATACAGACACAGCACCAATCCTTTTTCCTTCCAGCACCAACCCTTTTTCCTCCCTATATCGTTTGATGTAAAAGAATGCTTTATGGTATGTTGAGATGGACTCTGAGACATTCAGTAGGTCACAGTGCATAGGGAAAAGGCTCCATCCTGTCTCGAAGGAGCAGATCGGAGCATCCCGGAAAAGCTTTTTACACCATCTAACAGTAACCTCCAGCAGATGTGTAAAGTAATGACTGCCATTCATTTCGCTTCAGTCCATCCTCAAACCAGACAGGAATAATGGTCCCAGTGGGTCACACCTCTTCCACCTGATGGAGCTCAGCCAGAAATAAAATAAATAGGCTATTCTGAATTAAAGCTACAGAGAATTAAGAGAGGAATGCACATTTCAGAGTAAGAAATATTTAGATCGTAGCTGGAACATTGTGTTACTGATGGATCCCAGTAATGTTCAAAAAGATACTCGATTCATGTGAAAGTGCACAAACCGTGTGCTGGGTTGCTGTAAATTATTTACAGCAAAAACACTGCAGTGCAGGAAGTACTATGGAGGAAAATCTCTGCATACTAACACATCCATAGACAACTTCCACATTTCGCATATTCTTCAACATCAAATGTTACATTAATAAAAGAAAAAAACAGTCGTTTTTATATCTTAGGTTCATCATTTTAAGTAGCTGATATGCCAACCAGAAAGAAACCAAAGGAACTTTCGATGGACATGAGAAGAACACATAAATACTGTGAATGAACAAATAAATGAATGAATGAATGTGTGTGGGTTTTTTTTTTTAACAGAAGCAAATCATATCTGAATCATCTGCCCTATAAGAAGCAAATAATTGTTTACGATCACACCGGGAGCAGCTCCTGACCGTACGTGTAACCGGAGCACGTGGAACTGAAAGCAAGATTTCCTATTTTATCCACAGGGAGGCTGTTTGTGCGCATGCGCAAAGGGGAAGGGCACGAGACTATTTTTGCTGCATAGACCCCCAGAGTATTAAACTCAATCGCAGTGTATTAAAAATGAATAGTGCGCGCTATGATCTGCGTGCACTTACCCAGCCTCCGTTGTCCCGCATCCAGTTTTGCAATGGCCCGTTCAGGTAATCCGTCATCCAACTTGCTATGTTGTCCACCTGGGACGCCATCTCCTGGTTGACGCTTTCGACGCATAGGGTGCTACCGAACTCGAAAAAGACTACGATGCGGCCCCAGTTTACGCCGTCCCGGAACAGCTCCTCGATGACGGCGGTGAAGCGGCGCTGCGCAGTGTTTGGGGTCAAGTGCAGCTGGTCCGACATGGCCGCAAAGTCGCGCTGGTACGACCGCTCGATCTCATCGCCGGCCTCGCGCAGAACGCGGTGCAGCGGTAACACTGCGCGCGGCCTGCGATCCACAACTTCCGCCGGCGGCTCCGTCAATCCATCGTCTTCCTCTGCTCCAGCACGAAACTCCCACACGTAGCCTCGCTTTAAAAGTTTGTGATAAAGATATTTCTCAACGATATCCCGATTATCGTAGGGACTTTGGTCTGCCATTTTTAGATACCGGGAACTGCAGCCGACGCGCTGGGGGAATGCGTAATTTCGGGGGGTCACTCAGAACGCATCTCAGAAACGACCTGAAAACCGTCTGTCGAGCAGCAAAACCTCCGAATCAACACCACATCCATTCCCACGCCGGTTACATCTGCCTCGCGCGTCGATTCTCTTACGATCCCGCCGGCGATGGGCGACAACTGCAAGGGGAGCATTAGGCTGATATCAGACGAACGAGAACGGAGAGATCCTGAAGTTGTGTGCCGCAAAACTGCAGCAGATGAGAGACGCGCTTTGCTGCGGGACCACCGAGATCTTATGTGCGCTAGAGTCCGCCTCAGCTCGCAGCGCGCCAACACGGAACGCCCCCTTTTTTTTAATCGAGCAAAGTTGCTCCAACGCGCTGCTCGTTCCGGCTGCGTAAACGCGCAATGTCAGTCTACTTTTTCAACAGAATCATAATAAGCATAAATAAAAAAAATAAATCGCTAATGCATTCGAATGCCTCGTGCATTTTGGATCAACGTTACAGAAAAAGACGGAAGAGAAATGCGTAAGAAGTGAGAGCGCGCGCTACATTCGTTCCCGCTGCCAGATGAAATGATAGAGATTCCAGCATGTTGTTGGTAACGTCTCTCTCCCCTCTCTCTCTCTCTCTCTCTCTCCCTCTCTTTCTCGTGTGTGTGTGTGTGTAATTGGAGACGCAGGATGTCGCTCCTGAGGGCCGGCACTTCCTTTACGTCATCCATTCAATCTTTTGCAGTCTTACAGGCCAGACGATTGGTCTCGGGAGCACGCCCACGGGGGTGTGTGTGGGGGTGGGCGTGTTTTTAAAAAATAGAAATTCGAGTATAAATATTATATAAATATGATAAAATTTCATCTAAAATGGATGATCTTCTAAAATATTTAAATTCTGGGATTAAAAAAAAGAATAACATAATACATGTGATGTCACATTGGGTCAACCAATGTGACACACACACACACCCTGGTTAGCATAGTGTTTGAACTTGGTTTACAATTTGCATAGCCTGACCCATCAGTGGCCATCACAGTAGGTTTGTTTATTTGTGTGCTTTTTTTTTCTTGCTATTTATAACCTGGTGTTTATAGTCAGGTTCTAATGTGCTGCATCTCCAAATTTGAATCGTGTAGCCTCTGGTAGTTTAACTTGCAAATAGAGCTGGCTAAACATACTGTGCATCCCGAGTCCTCCGTAAACAATAATACAGATTAGAAAAGCAATCTAATATCTATCTATATCCTAAATACAATGGCATCTACACTAATATAAGCCCGTGTCTACCCTACTTCAGGATCACCGTCACCACCAGATCCAGTCTGTATGCGGCCCATTGGTGGATCTTAGCACTTAGAGATGAACCCCCGGAAGCAGAATCCCAAGAATAGATCTTGTTCTTCGCATTCTGCGTTTGACTTTCGCTTTCTTCTTGCTGTCGGCTTTGACTTGCTCAGTTAGAGACTCTTAATTAACAGATATTAATTCAATATGTAATTCAGGTGTTTTAGTGGTTAGCACGTTTGCCTTACAGCAAAAAGGTCGTGGGTTTGTTTCCCAGGTCTTTCTGTGCGGAGTTTGCATGTTCTCCCTGTGCTTGTGTTGGTTTCCTCCGGGTACTCCGGTTTCCTCCCACAATCCAAAAACATGTACATAAAGTTGATGGTGATTCTAAAATTCCCTATTTGAGTGCTTGTGGTTGTTCGTCTTTACGTGTCCCTGCAATCGTCTATATGAGTTCACCTGTCCAGGGTGTAGCAGGCGCCAGCAGACTCTGATTTAGGGAATAAGCGGGTTAGAAGATGAATGAATGAATGAACGAATGAATGAATATTCCAGTGGAACTTCAGTGTTTCACTTTGTCTTGCTTGATTTTGTAAAGCTGCTTCGACAAACTCTATTGTTAAAAGTGCTGAATGAATAAAGTGGCCCTGATTTTAGGCTGCACTTTTGGACACAATCGTACTTCACACTCGTTTAACCTAACATACAAGACTTTGGGCTAGAAAAGAATACCAGGAAAACCTAGTGTAAACCCACACAAGCGGAGAGGAACATGCAAACTTTACAGGGATTGACTGGGACTTTCTTGATGGGCTACACACTAATCTAGGCTGCCCTATTTAAAATAGGGCTTCTTGGTCTTATTTTTTATTATTGGTAGTGGTAGTAATATTGTAATACTGTAATAGGATCTGCCTTATGAATGTAAATGATTCGTAATTCCCTGATCACATACAGGCTTCTCGTTTGTTTGATCCACCCTTATAACACACAGTAAACACTCCCTAGATAATGGACCGGTTATTTGTCTGGCCATTAACAACAAAGCCTTTCAAACAACAACATTACAGTGCTGTTAAACTCACATTTACATTCGGACCTAATGAGAAAGCACGTTGGCTTAGTGGTTAGCACTGTTGCCTCTCAGCAAAAAGGTCCCAGATGTGGAATTTGCATGTTCACCCTGTGCTTGCGTGGGTTTACTTGGGGTTCTCCGGTCTCCTCCCACAGTCCAAAAATATGTATGTTATGATAAATTGCCCATAGACGTGTGTGTGTGCTGCTATGTGTTGCACTAGTGACTTGCGCAGGGTGACCCCTCCTGCCTTTTGCTCCCGTGACCTCAAATGATAAAGACAGACAGACAGACAGACAGACAGACAGACAGACAGACAGACAGACAGA